>ONZH01000950.1:0-35103 GCA_900303285.1 Rhinella marina
AACCAAAGTTCAAGTATTCCCCTTTAAGTTGATAATGAAAGGTGGACGCTGATTGGTTGCTATGACGTCCACTATCCCCGCCTCCATTGATACTGTGCCGGTCTGCCAAGGGCAGGGGAAACATGTGCATAACCCGGAAGTGGACCGTACCAAATTCTTTAGATGGTGGGGGGAGTGTAACTCGTCGCTGCCTGTCATTTTTAGGACAGTAGTGACGCTGAGTATCCCGCTCACATGCTCGGGCACACGGACAGTGGTTGCCCATAGCCTGGTTCACCGCTGTGGCCTTAGTCGGATCCCAGTCTCCCCCCCGCCTTCTCTAGCAGTTGGTTCAGTCTGCTCGCGGTGTCATGGCGCTGCCCTGTGTGAGGTTGGGAGCTGTACGGCTTCGCGGCGTCACTCTAGTCAGGTAGGTGACATTCATGTGTCCTGTAGATATGTAGCCTGCACATACATGTGTGTGTGTATTCATCCAGGTCATGAAGCATGCATATGACATGTCTAGAACCCAGACATCTGCCTGACATGTGACCTTAAAGGGCCCCCCCCAGCCCCCACTATGATCATCTCCTCAGGGGCAGTGGGGGTCTGGCAACTGAGACCACCGCGGTCTGCCCCAGTCCATCTAACACTCTTCCTGTGGATAAAGGGGCTCCTAAGGAATTGACCGCTCCATGCAAATAAATTGAGATGAGTTGTGTGTACATGACAGGTGTGGGTCTTAAAGGGGGTTTCCTGGTGAGTGGAGCCGTCTGACGCTCAGGCCAATTTTTAACCCTTTCACTCCCGGAGGTTTTTTCGGTCATGCATTTTCGTTTTGCGCTCCCTGCCTTCAAACAGCCATAACTGTTTTATTTTTCTGTTCACATAGCTGTATGAGGGCTTGTTTTTTGCGGGACAAGTTGTACTTTCCAACGCCACCATTTAATATTGCATATGGTGTAGTGGGAAGCGGGAAAAAAATTCCAAACCGGGTGAAATTGCAAAGAAAACGCTATTCCACTACAGTTCTACGGGTTTCTTATTTACAACGTTCAATATGCATTAAAACTGACCCATTACTTTCATTCTACTGGTCAGTACGAATCCGGCAATACCTAATATGTATAGTTTTTCCTGCGTTTTCATAGTGATAAAATAATTAGAAAGTTGCCCTTTTTTTTTTTTCCTTGTCATTTCTTGACCCCTATAACTTTTTGGTATTTATGTGTACGGAGCTGTATGGGGGCTCATTTTTTGCGGGGCGGTCTGAAGTTTTTATTGATACCATTCTGGGGTGTGTATGACCTTTTGATCACTTTTTATTTAATTTTTTTTTTAGAAAAAAAAGCGACAAAAAACGGCAAATCGCCATTTGGACGCTTTTTTCCGCCACACAATTCGCCGTATTGGAATTTTTTTTTTTTATATTTTAAAAGTACGGGTGTTTTCGGTCACGGTGATACCCATGATGTCTATATTTATTGTTATTTAGGTATTTTTTAATTATACGGAAAGGGGGTGATTTGAACTTTATCTTTTTTATTTTTTATATATTTTTTAACATTTTTTTTAAATTTTTTTTTTACTATTTGAAAGCTCATATATGGGCTTATATATTGTGGCTTTTTTTTTTCTTTATGAGCAATCAGGGATTTTCTAGACTCAGAAATCCATGAATTGCTCATTTCTTATCCTGGCCTGCCATCTAGTGGCCAGAATAAGAATTGCACTTTGAAAACTGTAATCCTCACCAGCGAGGATTACAGTTTTCATATGGTGTACAGACACCCGATTGGCCACACGGGGTGTCTGTACACCACCCGGAAGCGAACGCTTCCGGGTTCAGACGCAACTAGATGCCGTGATCACGGCATCTAAACTCCCAGGAAGACGCCGCCGATGGCGGTAAGTAGCGGCAGGTCTCTGCTGTTAGAAACAGCAGAGACTTGCCGGCCATGACGCCCGCTGCACTTGCGAGCGTGTGCCATGTGCCCGCATCGCCCCTGCGCCGTACATGTACGGCGCTGGGAGTGTAAGGGTTAATGAATGGGACCCTTGCACAGTCTCTGCAACCTTTAGCACTCCAGCTGTTGTCAAACTACAACTCCCAGCATTCTGCATTCATTTTTCATGGGAATTGCAAGAACAGGCAAGCAAGTGTGAATGCTGAGAGTTGTAGTTTCTCCACAGCTGGAGTGTCGGACATTGCTGATCTCAGTTCTAGGCATTAAATCAGGGATCAGCAATCTTCGGAAGCTACGACTCCCAGCATGCACACTTGCTTAGCTGTTCTCAGAACTCCCAGAGAAGTGACTGGAGCATGCTGGGGGTTGTAGTTTCACAACAGCTGGAGTGCCGGAGGTTGCTGGCCCTTGCGTTTAGACCAGGGATGCCCAACCTCCAGCTGTTGCAAAACTACAACCCCCAGCATGCCTGTACAGTCTACAGCCTATTAGGGCATGTTGGGAGTTGTAGTTTCACAACAGCTGGAGTGCCAGAGGTTGCTGAGTCTTGCATTAGACAGTTACTAGTCAGATAAGCAGTAATGGATGCCGACACAACCCTCACTTACATAGCCGTCCACCGCCAGCTGTTCCTCTCCGCCTCCCCCGATCTATACTGGATAATTTCCTGCAGGATCAGAGGATGTGGTGGTGAGGAGGGCTGTACATGAAGAGTACATGCACTGATTTATTTCACCCCGCTCAGTCAGTGACTCCTTGACCGCAGCACTTGGAGGTACCAGCACCCGCACAACCTCTTATTGATGAACTATGGGTGCTAGGTCGTTAGCTGTGAAATATCCTATAATCCTAGTGCGATACTGAAGAGTTTTCGCCAGCGGTGTCTGATTTCAATGACTATAATGTGTACCCAGGCAGCCTGCCAAAGAAAAGCCAAGGGGCACGATGTTGTCAGCGGGGGTCACATCGGTTGGACCTCTGTCCCTCAGACAATGGCAGTGTATGCTAGCATCGTTAAAGGGACCTCTCACCTCTCCTGACATTCCTGTTTTAATAACTTCATACATTCTCCATGTAATAACAATTCTGGAACATCTATTCTTATGTCTGTATGATCTGCCATTCCTTTATTATTCCTTCTAGAAGTTATAAATGAATTGCTAGCAGCCTGCAGTAAGGGTACAGAGGGGAGGTAACCAGTTGGGGGTGTGTCCCTGCACAGTCTCACTCTATCCAATCAGTGCTGGCATTGTCAGACTGTGCAGGGACACCCCCCCCCCAACTGGTTACCTCCCCTCTGTACCCTTACTGCAGACTGCTAGCAATTCATTCATAACTTCTAGCAGGTCACGACCACATCTGCAACGCAGATACAAGGTGACCACCGTGCACGCGAGCCATTGAGCACTTCCACAGTCCTGGCCACCAGAGAAGCTGGCGCATTTTCCTATAGTCTACAAGCACGACCTCCGCTGATGGTTTGCAAGGTGGTCGTAACCATGGAAACGAGCAGTGTATAATGTGATGGAAAGGAGACAATATGGAGAATCACAATACATTAGTAAGTGCCTTGTAGTAACTTTCTGTCACTTACTGAAGTGAGACAACCCCTTTAAAGGGTTTCTGTCACCAGTTTTTTCGGTATGAATCAGGCTGACATTAGAGATGTGCTAATGTCACCTGATTCCAAATATATATCTGTTTTATTTACTGGTGCCCCTATTTTTATATAAAATGAACTTTTATTTTATGCTAATAAGGCCTCTAGGTGCAAGGGGCGTTACCTCTGCTCCTAGAGGCTCTGTTGATTGACAGGACCAGGCAGAGAAGAAACACTCAATTCACCATAGCTTTTAAGGACCTTCAATGATGTCATGACCATGTGATCAGTCACATGGTTTAGGAGGAGACAGGCTGTTTGTGTGATCCTAACCATGTGACTGATCACATGGTCATGACATCATTGAAGGTCCTTAAAAGCTATGGTGAATGGAGTGTTTCTTCTCTGCCTGGTCCTGTCAATCAACAGAGCCTCTAGGAGCAGAGGTAACGCCCCTTGCACCTAGGAGCCTTATTAGCATAAAATAAAAGTTCATTTTATATAAAAATGGGGGCACCAGTAAGTAAAACAGATATATATTTGGAATCAGGTGACATTAGCACATCTCTAATGTCAGCCTGATTCATACCGAAAAAACTGGTGACAGAAACCCTTTAAGTCAATGTATTTTAAGTAATCTATCAGTGTCTGTACTGCGCCTGCACGCCGGGGCATTTATTACTAAGAGGCTGTGAACCCTGTCACGTCCTGGTGTAACCCTCCATGTTTTATGCAGGGGTCTGTGTCGGAGCAGCAGCCATCAGACATCGGCAGGTAAGTGTCTCCTCAGCACCCACAGTGTAAGGTCACACGTGACTATTAGATGTGGATCAGAATGAGGCCTCGTTCACATTTGTCAGCATTGTCTGCGGACAGCACACTCACCCATTGATTTAAATGTGTCTGTTCACATTTCAGTATTTTTTTTACTGAGCGTGAGTCCATAAAAAAAAATCACGGGGACATGCACTACTTTGATCCAAGATGCAGACCAAGCACGCCCATTGAAGTCTATGGGTCTGTGAAAATCACTGACACACATCCGTGTTGCGTCCGTTTTTCACTGAAGACTAATTGGAGATTCTTTGGAAATCAATTTTCAGCTGAGCAGCTTCAGTGAATTACAGTTGACGCACGGATGGTAAAAACGGACACAGGGATCCTTCACGGATGAAACACGTACGCTTTTTTTTCACACATGTGACACTGACACGGAAATGTGAACGAGGCCTGACTCCAGCACCGGAGGAGAAAGTAAATCAGTAAAAAATCAGTGCTTTACATCTACTGCGCTGCAGCATACTTAAAGAAGAACTCCCTCAAAAAATGTTATTCCATGTCCTGCTAGAAATGTACATGATGTAATCTGTAGTGAATGTCATTTTTTTTTACCAGTGTCTGAATTTTTCAGTTATATCATCCTGAAGTTTCTTATCTGTGTCATGTGACTAGGAATTAGACCCAACAACTCACACAGAGACTTATGTGTGGACAGGAAGTCTAATTCTCTATGCATTCCTATGGAAGCCTCACTTTCAGTCTCATAGGAATGAATAGAGCACTGACTGTCTTCCTGTCCTGGGTCAGTTGGAGGTCAGGGAGTTGGTCACATGACCCAGCTACAATAAGAAGAGAGGGGATAACTCACACATACAGTCTCTGATAAGAAGATGACAATCACTACAGATTATATCATGTACCTTTCTAACAGGTCAGAGAATACATTTTTTTGCGGGAGTTCTTCTTTAAGGGCTAATTCACACACAGGGTTTTTTAATCTTAATTCTGATGCGGAAAACGCCTCCAATCTGCTCTTAATTGTTTTCAATTAGAGGCAATGACCGGTGCCTCTTCAGTTCGCCAAAAAAAGAAACGCTCTACCCCTTCTTGCCTCGGTTTCCAAGGCCACACATCGACTAGTCCTAATCAGTGAGCAGAAACCCAAGGATTTTTCCGATTAAGTATTTTGTTAACCTATCCTAAAAGAGGTTTCCTGTGCTTTTTTTTTTTTTTTTTAATTGTTGATTATTTTTTGAATAATTTTTTTTTAATTGTTGATATTTTTTTAAATATTTTTCTACATTTATTTTTTTTATTTTGTAGTATTTTTTTAAGGTGTCCACTTGCTGTCAGTGAATAGTAATATTCCTGTTTAGATTTAAGAGTTTTCTAAGACTTTAATACTGATTCGTATCCTCAGGATAGGTCATCAGTATCTAATCGGTGGGGGTCGGACACCCGGGACTCCCCGCTGATCAGCTCCTGTGAGCACCGCGGCCATCTCTCAGCTCACCAAGCACAGCGCCGTACATTGTATAGTGGCTGTGCTTGGTATTGCGCTCAGCCCCATTCATTTCTATGGGAATGAGCTGCATCTAGGCCGTGTGACTGATGAACCTGTCCTCACTGACCTAGGGAAAGCTGAGAGAAGGCCGTGACGTTACTGGGAGCACCGCTGCCTTCTCGATCAGCTGATCAGTGGGGGTCCCGGGTATTTGGTTTTGAATGAAATGTGCTTTTTTTATATTTTATTTATCTGTGGTAAAATGTTTCTTTCATTAATGTGTTTTTTTGTATATTTTTCATGTTCTAAAGCTGCTGAAGAGATCGACGTTCCTAGGAGAAAGACCTGGTCAGTACCTCTCTATATGTAATGCTATATACTGTAGATGGCAGGGGGTCAGATATTTAAAGGGGACTTGCACCATCCAACCCTCAAATGCCCCCCCCCCCAATATGTCCAGGGCCCTCGCACACAAGCTGGGGAGGGAGGTAAGTACATTGTGTGAGGGGCCCAGGCATATGGGGGAAGGGGCATATCAGGGGTTGGATAACCCTTTTAAGAGAGTGTCTCTTATTCTGGTGGATTCCGTTCATTTCAGTGACCACTGTGCAGTACCACATGTCTCCTGTAGTGGCCGCTGTAGTGGAAAGTTCCACCTTTCTGTTTTATGCAGAAAATTGTATCATAGAACAAATATACCATGATGATTTTCCATCAGTGCTGTTCCTCTCTGTACAGGGATAAGACAGCAGTGCTGCAGGCCCTGGCCTACACCGTCAACCATGTAAGATTTTTACCTTTTTCCTATTGTGGTATATGTTGTATATTTTACGTTCCTGCCCTGCTGACCTTTGTGTCTTTTGCAGGACCCCACGTCGTCTGCTTACATGTTTCAGGATGACCCTTACCTCATTCCCAGCACGTCCACAGATTATGTAAGAATTTCTTCCGTTCAGACCTCCAGCTGTCTGACATTTGCCCTTCTTCAGACCGTTCGCCGGCTTTGCGTTCATCGATGACCTACCGTGTGGTGTTCTCCTTTCTTGTGGAGTGCATTGATTTCTCCCTACGCAGGCTTTATTCTGCATGTTCTTTCTTGTAGAAACTGTACTCCTTGTCCAAGGAATCTGGGAAAAATGCAGCAAAGTATATCGTGAATATGTATCCGAACCTGTTTCAGAAAGACGTGGCAGAACCTCACATTCCAGTAAGTAGAGAGCGCCTCTGTCCATCTTGTTTTCCATCAGCACAATGTGGATTAGGCTACTTTCACACTAGAGTTTCCTTTTTCCGGTGTTGAGTTCCATCATAGGGGCTCAATACCGGAAATAAATGCTTCAGTTTTGTCCCCATTTATTGTCAATGGGGACAAAACTGAACTGAAGACAACGGAGGCTCCTGAAAGCATTCCGTTCCGTCTCCAGACCGGCAGCATGCTGCGGTTGCTCTCTGGTCTGGGCATCCGCACCAAGACGGATCCGGAACGACCCCCAGTGCAAGTCGGGGACGGATCCGTTCCCGTGTAGCACAATGGTAAACGGATCCGTCCTCCATTGACTTTCAATGGAGTTCATGACTGATCCGTCCCCTTGCGCTTTCCCCTCCCTCCAGCAGGGGGCTCTGTGGGAAAACTTACCCTTGTGTGCGCCGTCCTCCTCCTCGTCGCTGGTCAGGTCCAGGGCTGGGACAGGTTAGTAAACCCCCCCCCCCATTCCCCCTCCTCATAGTGTCTGACACGTGTGTGGCTGGAGCGCAGTTCCGGCCCCACACGTGCACCTGCGGCAGCACGGATCCGGCGGGACACTTCACCCGCCGGATCCGTGCTGCCGCTAGTGTGAAAGGGGCCTTATATAAGGGTTGCAATTCCCCGCATCTCCCAGATGTGTGACACCTGTATGTCACCTTCGTGCATCATGTGCAAGAAGTGTTGGGAGTAACTGGAGATGTAAAAATGTTATGGGTGTCAGAATATGGCAACACACAAGAATTTATATTTTTATTTTATTTCTTGTTACAACGTTCTCCGTACTGGATAAATGTTTATATTTTGATAGTTTTGGGACATGGCTGTGCAAAATATGTTTATTTTTTTAATATGGGGAAAAGGGGTGATTGGAATTTATATATATATTTTTTTTTTTTTTGTTATATTTTTAGAAACTTTTTTTTTTTTAGTTCTTTTTACACTTATTTTAAGTCCCTTTAGGGGATTTGAACATGCAGTCGATAGATCACTTTGCCCATAGACTGCAATAAATTACCATTGCAGTTTGTGGGAGATTCGCTGTGTTATGAAGCTATTTCTGTGGTACGCTGGGATCCTTCCTAAGGCTCAAGGCTACCACAGCGAACAAATGGCTTCCTCCATCTCAGCGTGCAGGAGCCATTCAGGAATGCAGAGCTCCCGGGGAAAAGCCTCTGTGATGTTGTGGTCACAATTGACTGTAGCATCTGAAGGGTTAAATGTCATTGATCGGTGTTATCATCAATCGCAGACATTAGCTCTGCTCATCTGCTGTTTAAAACAGTTGAAAACTGACAGATATGTTACCTTCTCAGCTTCTGAGCGGACACCCAATTTAAAGTTAATGGAGGTGTCCAACATGCTCTAAATTAGGGCTGGGACAAAAAAAATTTTTCCGATTAGGACAGTCTTAAAGAGGACCTCTCACCGCTCCTGACATGCCTGTTTTAAAAGCTTCATGCATTCCCCATGTAATAACAATTCTGGAACATCTATTCTTATGTCTCTATGTTGTGCCATTCCTTTATTATTTCTACTAGAAGTTATGAATGAATTACTAGCAGTCTGCAGTAAGGGCACCGAGGGGAGGTAACCAGTTGGGGGTGTGTACCTGCACAGACTGAACATGGCAGCACTGATTGGCTAGAGTCAGACTGTGCAGGGACACACCCCCAACTGGTCACCTCCCCTCTGTTCCCTTACTGCAGACTGCTAGCAATTCATTCATAACTTCTAGTGCAAATAATAAAGGAATGGCACAACATACAGACATAAGAATGGATGTTCCAGAACTGTTAGTACGTGGGGAATGCATGAAGCTACTACAATAGGCATGTCAGGAGCGGTGACAGGTCCTCTTTAAATTTTTTTTTTTGTGTGTGTGTGTTCTGGTGATAACCTTTAAGCCATACGAGATCTTTTGTTGCGGGGTTGTATTTTATTTTATTTTTTTTAATGACCCATTTTAGGGCACATATAACTTATTGATTTCTTCCCCTCTCAGACAATGGGGACATATTGCTAGGATATGCCCCCATTCATTGTAGAGGTCCCAGAGGTGGGACCAGCACCTATCTTATAAACACAGCCGACAAAGTAGAGGCCAGCAGTGCTGGATCCGGCCACGACCAAGTGTTCATAATGGCCGGGCAGCGCGCTCAGCTATTTTCGGAATCCCCATAGAAATGAATGGCAGTGCGCCGCACTTGCTTGGCCAGCACTTTCATTCACTTCTGTGGGGCTGACGGAAATGGTCTAACTGTGAGCGGTGCACCCTCCTTCACTTTGGCCGACTGAGTTTATGCGATAGGTGCGGGTCCCACCTCTGGGATGAGACAACGCCTTTAAGACAGACTGCACTGATACGGCGCTCCCGGGGGAAAAATTCAGTATGGCAATTGTTTTAAAAAAATAAAAAAAAAAAAAATTCACATGGCACTTAAAGGGTAAATTAGCTAAATTTAATTCATTAATCGCCCAGCCCTACTCTACATACACTCATGTCTGTGAAGTAAATGTCTGGTACATATTGCATTGTCACCCTTGACTGACTGTGATCTATTCCTTCCAGTGTCTGATGCCGGAGAACATCCAGCCGCAGATTGAGGGGGTCAGCGAGGAAGCACTGAATGAGCGCATTCTGCTCAGAAGAGTAAAGGAATCTGTGGACTTGTTCGACCAACTTCTTCAAGGCGGTACATAACGAATATCAGAAACTCCATTGGGGAGATTTATCACAACTGGTGTAAAGTAGAACTGGCATAGTTGCCCATAGCAACCAATCAGATTGATCCTTTCATTTTCCAAAGGAGCTGTGAAAAATGAAAGCTGGAATCTGATTGGTTGCCAGGGGCAACTAAGCCAGTTCTACTTTTCACCAGTTGTGATAAATCTCCCCCAGTGTCTTTGGTTTCATTCTGTTATATCACGTGCTGACCACTCAAATAACATGTGACATGTGCAATCTATGAGGAGATAGGGGCGACACAGAAGGTAACTTGTGCTTGTTTTGGACAGTGGTCCGGCCATCTTAATACAATGGGGGAGTAGATATAAAGCTGCATGAGCCGATATCTGTAGAGAGTGTACAGGGTGTGGTGTATACTGATGGATGATGGAGCAGGATGGGGTTAAAGGTGGGGGGTGAAAGGAGAAGAGTTTTATTCTAGGGTGTGATAGGCCACCCTAAGAAGATGTGGTTTTAGGAAACGCCTAAAACTGTAGGAGTTGGGGATTAACCTAATTCCTTGGGGTAGGACATTCCAGAGAACTGGTGCAGCTCAGGAGAAGTCTTGGAGCCGGGAGTGAGAGGTTCGGATTATGGTGGATGTCAGTCATTTGCAGAGGACAGAGCACGAGTGAGGTGGTAGACAGAGATGAGGGAGGAGATGTAGGAGTGCAGCAATGTGGAGAGCTTTTTGAGTGAGGACGAGCAGTTCAGTACTATACTGTACGGAAACCAGTGCAATGACTGGCTCAGGACAGAGGCATCGGAGTAGCGGTTAGACAGATAGATGAGCCTGGTGGCTGCGTTCAGGATAGATGGTAGAGGAGAGAGTCTGGTGAGGGGGAGACCGGTTAGTAATGAGTTAGTCATTGAGGTGGGAATGGATCAGGGCGACAATGAGAGTTCTTGTGGTCTCCATAGTAAGAAAGGGGCGGATTCTAGAGATGTTTTTGAGGTGCAGGCGAGAGATTGAATATAGAGGGTGAAAAAAATGACACCCAGCGGGCGTGCTGCCCAGGAGTTATAGTAGTGCCACACACTGAGAGCAAAGCTAAAAACTCATAAGTGCATAAGGGACCACTCTTGTCTCTTCAAGTCCTAGTGATCTGCCATAACACTAGGAGTATTGATTACCTGGACCATGTGCTCTCCATGCCGCTGGTCTCCATGATCCAAGGCTGAAGAGAGCAGAGGAACTGCTGCAATGTGCTAGGCCTGTTGCATCACCGGCAGTTTTCTGTATTTGTTTCTTGCTCATTTATATATCTTTTTGTAGGGACGACCCCATCAGTGGAGACCACAAACAAACTTCTAGATCTCATTTGTTTCTATGGAGACCGCGAGCCCACCACAGAGGACCAACAGCATCAGCAAGAGGATAATGAGAATGTGAGTACTTACTTGTGTTTTGTTCTGTCTCTGCCTTTGTTAGAATGATGCCAAGTTATATCATGTGCTGTACTCCAGAGCTGCATTCACAATTCTGTTGGTTGTCATTGGCAACGGTCAGCAAGCTTCCTTTAGAGATGTATTCCCATGTTATAAAGTGATGGCGTATCACTAGGATATGATTCAGCAATGCGCCCCCTTCATTCTTGAGATTGACTAAGGGTGTTGTAGGTCGGGCCCAATTATCAGGTGATGGCATATCCTAGCGTTTTGCCATTGCATTGAATTGGGATTCTCCCTTAATGTGGCGGGATGCTTACTTTTTACTACATCACGTTACTGTACAGTGCAAGATATTGAGACGCCCCATCCCAGAATGCAGATCACCAGATATACCTAAAGTGATTGAGTAATCCTGGGAGACTCCAGCCCTCAAGCCTTCAGAGTAGCGAGTGCAGCTCTGGAGTATAATACAGGATATCACTCCTGATTACATTGGGCAAGACTTCAAGGGGTTGTCCAGGCTTTTAATATTGAAAGTTGTGTGACTACTACTTACAAAACGTTCATACTGTAATTGTATCTCCAGGAAAACATCAAGAAGAGGAATGTTCCTCTGAAAAGGATCCCTGCTGGAAAAACATGGAGGTAATGGCATCACCACAGATGTTCTGTAATCCAAGTATGACAACTGAGTCATCAGCATCCTCTTATTGGTTATAGAGGAAGCCCCAATGGGGGGGGGGAGGGGAGAGGCACACTTTTGCACCAAGCCCCTCTGTTACCGCTATATGTGCACATGCAGAGGTGTTGTCTACAGCAACTTCTAATACACCCTCAGCTTCCAGTAGGACCTTCTAATACACCCTCAGCTTCCAGTAGGACCTTCTAATACACCCTCAGCTTCCAGTAGGACCTTCTAATACACCCTCAGCTTCCAGTAGGACCTTCTAATACACCCTCAGCTTCCAGTAGGACCTTCTAATACACCCTCAGCTTCCAGTAGGACCTTCTAATACACTCTCAGCTTCCAGTAGGAACTTCTAATACACCTTCAGCTTCCAGTAGGAACGTCTAATACACCCTCAGCTTCCAGTAGGAACTTCTAATACACCTTCAGCTTCCAGTAGGAACTTTTAATACACCTTTAGCTTCTAATACACCTTCCTGTAGGAACTTTTAATACACCTTTAGCTTCTAATACACCTTCAGCTTCCTGTAGGAACTTTTAATACACCTTTAGCTTCTAATACACCTTCAGCTTCCTGTAGGAACTTCTAATACACCTTCAGCTTCCATTAGGACCTTCTAATACACCCTCAGTTTCCAGTAGGAACTTCTAATACACCTTTAGCTTCCAGTAGGCCCTTCTAATACACCTTCAGCTTCCAGTAGGACCTTCTAATACACCTTCAGCTTCCAGTAGGACCTTCTAATACACCTTCAGCTTCCAGTAGGACCTTCTAATACACCTTCAGCTTCTAATACACCTTCAGCTTCCAGGAGGAACTTCTAATACACCTTCAGCTTCCAGTAGGAACTTCTAATACACCTTCAGCTTCCAGTAGGACCTTCTAATACACCTTCAGCTTCCAGTAGGACCTTCTAATACACCTTCAGCTTCCAGTAGGACCTTCTAATACACCTTCAGCTTCCAGTAGGACCTTCTAATACACCTTCAGCTTCCAGTAGGACCTTCTAATACACCTTCAGCTTCCAGTAGGACCTTCTAATACACCTTCAGCTTCTAATACACCTTCAGCTTCCAGTAGGACCTTCTAATACGCCTTCAGCTTCCAGTAGGACCTTCTAATACACCTTCAGCTTCCAGTAGGAACTTCTAATACACCTTCAGCTTCCAGTAGGAACTTCCAATGCAGGTTCTTTCTGTATTGCAGAGAAAATAACAATGCCGATAGAATCTTCAACCTGATGCCAGAAAGGAACGCCCATTCTTACCGCACCATGATCCGGGGAATGGTGAAGGTACTGTACCAGTCACAGGCAGACACTTGTGATACGATTTCCATACCAAAATTGTGAATTTATTTTGTATTGTTTCAGCATGGAGCTTATGCCCAGGCATTCGGCATGTACACAGACCTTCTGAACAACAGATTTACCGGTGAGTCTAGTGCACATAAACCTGTGAAAGGGGGACCGTCCCCACCTTCTAATGCCGTACTCTTTCTGAATCTAATATATTCTTGTAGCAGTCAGGGTTCTGATACAGTGTACCTAATCCCCTGCATAAGCAGGTCTATTTTGCAGTATACACTGATCTCAATAACAATATTGTATACAATGAGCTCCCCCTAGTGGAGTCTACAG
Source organism: Rhinella marina (assembly GCA_900303285.1). Taxonomy (NCBI): domain Eukaryota; kingdom Metazoa; phylum Chordata; class Amphibia; order Anura; family Bufonidae; genus Rhinella; species Rhinella marina. The sequence continues at coordinate 13,522 of ONZH01000950.1, forward strand.
GCAACCAGAATTGTATCATTGAACTATATTTACAGACCAGTCTCTGAAAAACACAATCCAGGCCACTATATGTCAAGAAATGAACCAGTGCAGAATTTTAGATGTGAAAGTGTGTTAAAAAGTGGATGGTCACCTGGATGACGTGTTCTTGTGCCATTTCTCTGCAGGGGATGTGTACACCTTCAATGCACTGATATTAGCAGCTCCAGAGACAAAAACCGAGGTCAAGGATAAGTGCGCCCTGATTGTGGTAAGAGACTTTACCTATGGTAGCCTTCAGGACCATAGTAGTATATATTGGTAAAGTACTTGCAGACTGTAAAGACAGTTTTTGTCTTGGGGATCTTCTTAAAATATAGCCTCAGTAAGTTGGGGTTCTTGGGTGAAGTGTCTCAGCTCTCCCTATCACAGCTCGGGGGCGTGTCTCAGCTCTCCCTATCACAGCTCGGGGGCGTGTCTCAGCTCTCCCTATCACAGCTCGGGGGCGTGTCTCTCAGGCTCTCCCTATCACAGCTCAGGGGGCGTGTCTCAGCTCTCCCTATCACAGCTCGGGGGGCGTGTCTCAGCTCTCCCTATCACAGCTCAGGGGGCGTGTCTCAGCTCTCACTATCACAGATAAATCTGAGCATGTGCGGCCTTCTCAGTGAGCAGGTCAAAGAAATAGCAAAAAAACAAACAGCAGGTGGCGCTATACAGATACATTTCATTGAATAGCTCAGTGGCTATGCTAAATTTTTAATAACATGCAATTATGAAAGTATTCAGATCCAGGGGCTGGTTTGAAAACTGTAGAATATTTTTCATGGGACAACCCCTTTAAGTACCACTTAATTCTTTAGGGACCACAGAGTGGTTGACTAGTGTGATTACTTTCCATTATAGTGGACAAAAAACTGAACACGCTTCATCTCCAACCAATATAATGTGAGCTTTTGTGTGTGAAAGTAGGGCGTGAACTAGAACATTTTACCATTATATGGACCCGAGGGCCTCATTTGTGCCCCCCCATGATGTAGTAGGTTGACAATGTTGTAGTTCCCATTCCCTTGTATGAGGGACACACCACAGGAAAGGATTTATTCACCTTGAGCGCGGCTTGTCCGGGCTTCCTCCGTTCTACGCTCAGGTTGAACATTTGTGGATTTCATGAGTTTGTGCTCATCATGTTTTATTTTCCAGGAGCTGCTAAACCACATGGTGCAACAAAAGGTTACGCCAAATTTACTAACCTTCAATTCAGTCATGAAGAGCTTGCGAAAGATTGGGCCATCGGTGAAGGGCATGGCGATGCAGACCTTAATGGAGATGAAAGCACTTGATATCGGTAAGTTAGCCTGGACTTGTGTTCCTGAGCCATGTGGTGAAGAAGTACAGGGGTCCAGTGAGCATCACCCCAACCTTGGATCAGGCAGGTCTAGGCCACACTGTTAGAGTTGGATAAACACTTTAGAGGAGACCTAAACCTTTACTGAAATCCTGAAGGTGCAGCGGCGCTTCTCAGAGTGCTCTGTACCTGCAGCTTTCATTGACTCTGCTCTGCTTTTCCAGTGTGCCGAGTACGGATCCGTACAAAGTGTATAGGTTCTGTACTCCACATGCTGCAAAAGCCGAGCAGAGTCCATGAAAGCTGAAGGTACAGAGCTCGCTGAGAAGGGCTGCTGCACCTTCATGATTTCAGTAAAGGTTTAGGTGTCCTTAAAGGGTTTATGCAACTCTAACAATGTTGCCTAGACCTGCCTGATCCAAGGTGGGGGGTCATGCTCACCTGATCCCCGCCACTGCATCCAGTCTGTCAGGCTCTCTGGCCTGCAGTTCCCCTCCCCCATGCGCTGAGCACTACATCTGTCAACGGGGCATATGTGACCGCTGCAGTGGTGACCTGCTCCCCTGTGGTCACATGTGACGTGATGCAGAGGGAGCAGGTCACCACTGCAGAATATGGTTGGCTGCAGCGATCACATGTGCCCATGATCCAGCGGTCGGGATCAGGTGAGCATCACCCCCACCCTGGGTCGTGCAGGTCTGGGCCACTCTTTTATTATTGGATAACCCCTTTAAAGGGTTATTCTCATTTTAAGACAATGGGGGCATATCGCTAGGATATGCCCCCATTGTCTTATAGGTGCGGGTCCCACCGCTGGGCCCCGCACCTATTTCCAGAACGCAGCCCCCGAACTGAATGAGGGCGCACTGCACATGCGCAGCCGCCCTCCATTCATTTCTATGGGGCCGCCGAAAATAGCCGAGAGCTGGCTCGGCTACTTCCGTCGGCTCCATAGAAATGAATGGGAGCGCACCGCGCATTGCACGGCCCGGCTCCCATTCATTTCTATGAGCGGCGCGGGGAGCTGCGCCTGGTGGTGGCCGGACCCCCGGAAACCTGAGGTCCTACCTTAACCTTTGGATACCAGAGTTTGTTTTTTTTTGGTTTTGCGTTTTCATTTTTCTACCCTATTTTCCATGAGCCATAACTTTTTAATATTTTCGTTCACATATCTGTATGGGGGCTTATTTTTTGCGGGACAAGTTGTACTTTCAAATGCCACCATTAATTATGGCATAAAATGTAGTGGGAAGCGGTAAAAAAATTCTAAATGGGGTGGAATTGGGGAAAAAAATTCAATGTCTCCACCGTTTTATGGGTTTTGTTCCCACGGCGTTCCGTATGTGGTAAAACTGACCCATGCCCTTCATTCTCTGGGTCAGTATGATTACAACGATACCCCATGTTTATAGGGTTCTTATGTTTAAATAGTGTAAAAATAAATGTAAACTTTGAAAAAAAATTTTTTTTTCTTACATTGTCATATTCTGACCCCATAACTTTTTTTTATAGTTACATCTACTGACCGGTTTAGGGGCTCATTTTTTGTGGGACAATCTATAGTTTTTATTGATACCATTTTGGAGTGTGTGTGACTTTTTGATTACATTTTTTATTACATTGTTTTGGGTAATAAAAGTACCGGTGTAATGTATGGCCGTTTTCGGTCATGGTAAAGCCATGATGATTATATTTATTGTTAATTAGATATTCTTTAATTATACGGAAATGGGGGTGATTTAAACTTTTTATTTTTTTATAAATTTTTTAACAATTTTTAAAATTCTTTTGTGATTATTTTAAGCATCATATATGAACTTTGTACTTTTTTTGTTTTTTGTTGTTTTTTTTTTTTCATTTTGAACTATCAGGGATTTTTTTACATGCAATTTAATTGCTCATTTCTTATCCTGCCATCTAATGGCCAAAATAAGAATTGCAGCATGAACACTGTAAGCCTCATCAGCGAGGCTTACAGCGTTCCGATAGAGTGAAAATGCCACAAGGGGCATCTGTAGGACACCCGGAAGCGCGCGCTTCCGGGTTTTAGCGCTATTAGATGCCGTGATCTCACATGATCACGGCAACTAATTCCTTTTGTTACCGATCGCTGATGTACGGCGCTGGTAGCGACAGAGTTAAATGACATGTTAACAGGAGATTGGATAATTTAAAAATTCATAAGTTTGTTTCTTGTAATTTTACAAAATTGTAATTTACGTTCTCCTCGTTTGCTCACACAACTCATTTATACTTGTCTTTCTTTTTAGAACCGAGCCTTGCAACATACAGCCATTTGTTGGGAGTGTTTTATAAACCTGGTGGGTACAAGAATCCTCACTGATGGCAGATCATGAGTAATATCGTCATTCTTACATTGAAGCCTATATGTAATTCCAGCCTCATATCTCAAAGAAATCCTTAATGGGTGTTTTTCTGAAATTCTGCTAAAGTCTGGAAAACCTTTTTACTCTGACTTCTGTAGGAAAATAAGAATATTCCTTAATTTGTCAATGTTGTCTTCTTATTGACAAGAGGTTCAATTTGAATTCAAGTGACCTTAGCAGCCAGTGCTCATGTGTACAAGGGGCTATGCTGCGATTGGCTGACTTTTCATCATTTGCTTCCTTGGTCCAGTGATGTCATCATGAGCACCACTAGATGGAATTATTCTCAGTATTTCCTTTCTGTCTTTACAGGGGATTTATTGGGCCAGTCCCAGCTGCTGACCTCCATTCTGGAGCAGACACAAGGAAAAAGCTTTACAGCCAAGGATCCAGATGACAGTATGTTTTCGCATTTAGTGACTGAAGTGCTGTATTCTGTTTACTAGCTTCATACAGTTTCAGCGCGCACACTCCATTGATTTCAATATGTGGCAGAGAAGGAAGAGACTTGAGTAACTGCAGCCCATTATCTGTCACCAGCGACCTTCCTATCCAGCAGTCTGCATAGACACATAGATGTGGTTCACGCTGATTTTATTTTTTAATCTGAGGATCAGTTTCAGAGTTATGGTACTTTCTTAATGGGCAAATTAGGCTTTTGGTGCATTGTGGGCGTCACCATTGCTCTTGTTACACCCAAGCGTCCTCCTTTTTGTGGCTAGCACCTTCCTGGCTGTTTTCATTGGCAGGCCCAGGCAGTGGCAAAGCAGCCAAAGAGGGGCTAGCCACAGAAAGGAGCAGAGCTTGGGTGCAACAGGAGCAAAGGTGATGCCCTCGTTGCACCAAAGGTCTAATTAGCATATTAAGAAAAAGTATCATAACTCGGGAACGGAGCCTCGGATTAACAAAAGAAAAACTGTGTTTAATTAGGTGAACAACAGCTGTGTGTCTATACAAATAGCTGGATAGGGTTCCGGGTTTTACTGTTTTCCGATACTAGGCTGCGCTATCTGAGAACATGGCACGCGCCGCTCTCAGCAGCACAGTGGAGAAGGAGGAAAGCCCACCTTCCCTACTGTGGCATGGCCGCCACTGTGGAATGCACTTGGCCCCTTTTTTTTTTTATGGTATCGAAATTGAATCAAAATTTTGGCATCGTGACAACCCTAGGATAGAAGGTCACTGGTGACAGATTTCCTTTAATCCCTGCTGAGAAAGAGGGAGAGCTAGATATAGTAAGATTTTTTTGCTTACCTGTAAAATCTTTTTCTCGGAGTCTTCATTGGGGGACACAGGATCATGGGTTATATCTTGCTGCCGCTAGGAGGCTGACACTAAAAAACAAAAAAAGTCGGCTCCTCCCAGCAGGATATAACCCGCCTACTGGCAGAAAACTAATCAGTGTGTGAAAAGCAATAGAAGGAGCCAACACATAATAGTCTAATTCAAGCCGAGAAATACCAACCGGCCAGACAACGAACCTCAGAAAAAAAGAGAGGGTGGGTGCTGTGTCCCCCAATGAAGACTCCGAGAAAAAGATTTTACAGGTAAGCAAAAAAATCTTACTTTCTCGGTCGTCACATTGGGGGACACAGGACCATGGGACGTCCAAAAGCAGTCCCTCAGGGTGGGAACAAAAGCCCCAAAAAAGAAACCTCAGGCCGAAGGAGCCACCGCAGCCTGCAGGACTCTGCGGCCCAAACTCGCATCCGCAGAGGCATAAGTGTTCACCCGGTAAAACCGAGAGAACGTGTGTAAAGAAGACCACGTAGCGGCCTTGCAGACTTGTAAGGCCGAAGCACCGTGGCGCACCGCCCAAGACGCCCCCACTGACCGAGTGGAGTGAGCCGACACGCGAAGAGGAGGCCTCTTACCCTTGCTGCGATACGCCTCCGCAATGGTCAGACGAACCCAACGGGACAGCGTTGCCTTAGAAGCCGCAAACCCCTTCCTAGGACCGTCAGGAATGACAAAAAGGGCGTCAGAACGACGGAACGGTTCAGTGCGGACAAGATAGGTGCGGAGAGCGCGTACCACATCCAAGCGGTGAAGGGAGCGTTCACGAGGATGGACAGGAGACGGACAGAAGGACGGGAGGACAATATCCTCGTTAAGATGGAAAGAGGAGACTACCTTAGGCAGGAAAGGAGACGGACGCAGTACCATTTTATCCTGATGCAAAACAAGGAAGGGGGAGCGGCAAGAAAGAGCCGCGAGCTCCGACATCCTACGAATAGAAGTGATAGCCACGAGGAAAACCACCTTGTGGGACAACATGGCCAAGGAAACGTCCCTGAGCGGTTCGAAAGGGGACGACTGGAGTGCATCAAGGACAAGATTCAAGTCCCACGGAGAAGTGGGAGCCCGATACGGGGGAACGGTATGAGCAACGCCCTGCAAAAAGGTTTTTACCTGAGACAGAGGAGCCAGAGGACGCTGGAAGAAAACAGAGAGAGCAGAGACCTGGCTTTTAAGAGAACGCAAGGCGAGACCAGAATCCAGGCCTGCCTGAAGGAAGGCAAGAAGACGCGAGACCGAAAAGGACAAAGGGGGGGCAGAGGAAGTCTCACAAAATCTTAAATAAGATTTCCAGGCGCGATAGTAAACGCGCGAAGAAGAAACCTTCCGGGCCCGAATCATGGTCCGCACCACCGCGTCGGAGAAGCCTTGAGACTTTAAGATAAAGGTCTCAACATCCAGGCCGCTAAACGTAGCGACCGAAAATGCGAGTGGCAAACTGGGCCCTGCGAGAGGAGATCTTGGCGGTCCGGTAAGCGCCAGGGGGCGTCGACGGCCAGGGAGACAGATCCGCGTACCAGACGCGCCTGGGCCAGTCCGGAGCCTCCAGAATGACCGGAATGCCCTCCGCCTTGATCTTCTTGACCACCCTCGCCAGGAGCGGAAGAGGAGGGAAGAGGTAGGGCAGAGAGAACCGGTCCCAGGGGATCACCAGGGCGTCTATGGCGACGGCGGCGGGATCCCGGGTTCTGCTGACGAATTGTGGAACTTGATTGTTGAGACGGGAGGCCATTAGGTCCACGTCCGGCGTCCCCCACCGTAGACAGATCTGGCGGAAGACTTCGGGATGTAGAGACCACTCGTTGGGATCCACCCGTGTGCGGCTCAGAAAGTCCGCCACCCAATTTTCGACTCCGGGGATATGAACCGCCGACAGCGCCGGCACGTGGTCTTCCGCCCAGGCAAGTATCAGCGCCACTTCCTCCATTGCTGCTGTGCTGCGAGTTCTGCCTTGTCGATTGATGTAAGCCACGGCGGTGGCGTTGTCCGACTGTATGCGGACAGGAAGGCCCAGCAGGTCGGACTGCCAATGGAGAAGGGAGAGACGAATCGCTCGGAGTTCCAGAACGTTTATCGAGAGGAGGACCTCTGGAGGGGACCAGGAACCCTGCATGGTCCGGTGTCCCCAAATGCCGCCCCAGCCCTGGAGACTGGCGTCTGTCGTCACCACCTGCCACCGAAGAGGGAGAAAGGAGCGGCCGCTGAGGAGAGACGGAGACCGAAGCCACCACTGAAGCTCTTCCCGCAGGTGAGCCGGGATGCGAACGAGGTGGTCGAGCGACGGAAGGGACCTGTCCCACCGTGACAGCAGAAAGAGCTGGAGCGGACGAGTCCTGAACTGGGCAAAGGGCACTGCTTCCACTGAGGCCACCATTTTCCCCAGAACCCTCATGCAGAACCGAAGGGTCACAGAGTGAGAGGAACAGAGGGTCCGAACCCCCATGCGAAGGGATAACAGTTTGTCCTCCGGAAGGAAAACGCGAGCTCTCGCAGAGTCGAAGGACAGCCCCAGAAACCGAATGGTCTGCGAGGGAGACAGATTTGACTTGGGGCGGTTGAGAATCCAACCGAACCGAGAGAGGGTGTCCAGGGTGATGTGGAGACTCTCCTGGTTGAGGGACCGGGATGGAGCTTTGATGAGAATGTCGTCGAGGTAGGGGGTCACCGAGACCCCCCGGGCCCGAAGAATCGCCATGACGGCCGCCATGACCTTCGTGAATACTCGGGGAGCCGAGGCCAACCCGAAAGGCAGGGCCACAAATTGAAAATGATCCTGGTCGACTGCAAAGCGTAGAAAACGCTGATGGGGGGGAAAAAAATGGGTACGTGCAGATAGGCGTCCTGAACGTCCACCGACGACATGTACTCCCCCGGTTCCATAGCCGCTATCACGGAGCGGAGGGATTCCATCCGGAAATGGGATATCTTGACATGCCGGTTCAGACGTTTCAAGTCCAAAATTGGACGAACCGAACCGTCCTTTTTCGGAACCACAAAAAGGTTGGAGTAGAACCCCTTGAAACGCTCCGACGGTGGAACAGGAACCACCACACCCTTGGAAAGAAGAGAGGTTAGAGCCTGGCGGAAACCCGCCACCAGGACCGGAGAACGAGGGAAACGAGACAGAAAGAAGCGGTCGCGTGGACGGGAAGAAAACTCTTGTATCCGTGAGCGACCACGTCCCTCACCCAAGCATCCGGAACCTGAGCGAGCCAAACCTCCTGGAAAAAACGAAGACGACCGCCCACCCGAAGAGAGTCGGGAAGGGAGGGACCCTCAGGAAGGCGGCGTCTTGGCGCCGCCGGATTTGAAAGAGGAACGAGAAGCATTGGGACGTGATTGCCAAGAAGAACGTGGCTTGGAGAAAATAGGTCTCTTCGCCTGCGAAGCCGTAGGACGAGAAGAACGTGGCGGAGGAAGGGACTTAAAGGAGCGGAAGTAACCTGCTCTACGGTGAGAATCCTGGCGCTTGGGACGCTGCTGAGGGAGGAGGGAACTCTTACCTCCCTTGGCTTCCGAAATAATCTCATCAAGCCGTTTACCGAAAAGCCGGGTGCCAGAGAAGGGAAGGCTGGTCAGCGACTTTTTAGACGCGCTGTCGGCGTGCCATTCTCGGAGCCAGAGAGAGCGGCGGATGGCTACGATATTTGCCGAGGCCGAAGCGGCGCAGCCCGCTGCATCGAGAGAAGCGGAACAGAGGTATTGACCTGCGTCCTGAATTTGTTGAGCGAGGTCCGCCAGATCCTGTGCCGAAGCGCCCGCCAGGATACCTTCCTTCAGCTGAGAAGCCCAAGTAGAAACTGCCTTGGAAACCCAGGTAGAGGCCAAGGTAGGAAGAAGAGAGGAACCAGCAGCCTGAAAGGCGGATCTGGCAAGGTATTCCACACGTTTGTCCGTGACATCTTTCAGGGAGGCCACGTTGTCCAAGGGGAGTGTGGTGGATTTGGACAGGCGGGAGACTGGGGGATCCACAGAAGGTGGGGATGACCATTTCTCAACCTGTTCAGACGAAAAGGGATAGAGAATGGAAATACGTTTAGGAGTAGAAAAACGTTTATCAGGGGAGCTCCAGTTCTTTTCAAATAAGGCATCAAACTCCTTGTGAGAAGGAAAAGTAGAACGGATCCGCCGGGAGGTTTTAGAAAAAAAGACATCTCCCGCTGAAGGAGAATTCTGACTGTCAGCAATTTGAAAAGTGTCCCGGATGGCCGAGACTAAGCTGTCCACAGTGGACGAAGAGTTACCAGAATCCTCCAAAGGAGAAGAGGAATGGGACTCCGAGCTAGAGAGTTCCCCCAAAGAAGGTGAACGATCACGTGAAGGGGAAATACCAGCAGCAGCTGGAGAGGGATCGGGAGATCCTGAAGAGGAACGGGAAGGAGCGGTACGTGGACGCTTGCGAGAACGATCCGTGGCCCGACGAGAACCGGAGGAGGGATCGGGAGAAGGTACGCAAACCTGAGAAGGACCAGGGGGCGCCTGGGAAGAGGCAAGACGGTCGAGGACGGAAGCCATAGTTTGGGAAGCCATAGACAAATCGGCGACGGACCGGCAGAGAGCAAGGGCCCAAGCCGGAGTAGATTCAACTGCCTCAAAGCCGGAGGGGGCGCTTTGGGCGGCGGGCGGAGGCGAGTCTGAGCTAGCAGAACATGCCGGGCAAAGGGGCTGAGGATGTCCGGTAGAGGATTTGGACTTACAGGAAGGACAAAAATAATATGTCACCGAGGAGGGCTGCGCCGCAGGACGGCGAGTAGCTCTAGAGCCTGAATCAGACATAGGGAAGATAGTCTAGTAAAAAGTACAAAAAAAGGAGCAGCCCCCTAGCGACAAGGGTCCCAGAGGAGCAAGAAGCTGGAAATAAATAAATAAATAAATGGAAGCTATTAGAGCGGGACAAAAGAACACAGCCCAGAATATGGAGCAAAAAGGAGACTTACCAGGAGCTGCACTGCAGGGACCTGACCTTTTGCAAAGAAGACGCAGGAACAAGGGAGCTGCCGTCGGGAGGAGAGGTGAAGACCAGGTGGTAGCACAGAAGCTGCTGCGCTGGAGGCCGGCAGACACGAGGTGGCCAGAAAGGACTCGCGCCACAGAGGAGAAAATAAACGCGGGAACCGGGGAGGCTGGCCCGGCCGGATGACGTCAGAGCGCACGAAAGAGGGGGCGGAGCCTGCGCGAGACACCGCCGGCCGGAGAAAATGGCGCCCGCGTCTCCGATGGAATCCGCGGCCGGAAAGGAAGGAGCCGTCGGCCCGCGGGAGCGAACACAGGGGGATATTCCCCTCGTTTGTCCGTGCACCTGCAGCAGCTGTCCAAGCAGCTGCTGTGCTGGAAGGTGAGCCAGAGAGAGGGCGGAGGACTCAAGTAGTCGCAGCTGGGGAAGACTCCTGGAGGGAGGAGGGGGGAGGGAGGTGGAGAACTCACCTTCCGACGTCTTCTGCCGGCACAGAGGTCCCCTGAACTGCCGCAGCTCTGGGAGGCTGGGTAGCAGAGGGACGAGGCGGATGGGTGGTCCGCAGAGGGAATCAGGAGGGGGTCCAGATCGCTGGGTCCGGCCGTTGGTGACCTAGGGTTGACAGACCTTCCATAATAAGGACTGTGCCCTGGCCACATAGAAGGGGAAGCTGGGTCTAGAATACCTAGCTATCCCAAACCTGTAAGAAGAGAAAAATAAAAAAGGTAAAACAAAAAACAGACAAGGGACTGGGGAACCCCAGACCTGTGTCTGCCTCCTACTGACACTAAACTAAACTAAACTAAACTGATTAGTTTTCTGCCAGTAGGCGGGTTATATCCTGCTGGGAGGAGCCGACTTTTTTTGTTTTTTAGTGTCAGCCTCCTAGCGGCAGCAAGATATAACCCATGGTCCTGTGTCCCCCAATGTGACGACCGAGAAAGCTGAATTAACTTGAATATCTTACCTGAACAAGCAAATATCAGCTGTTGGTCTGTACAGGGAACTTGCTAGGTAATAGAGTCTGGTGATTACAGCAGCCTCTGCACTGTTTCAGCACAACAGTACTTGTAATCTAATAAAGGTCAGGAGAGAAGTGGCAAGTGTAATGTGATCTAGCAGGCTTGAAGAAACAGTGCCCGGGGTATGTGCTTCAGGCTGCTCTAGATTAGAACTGAGGAAACTTTATTCTTATCTATCCCATCAGTCTTGTAAAGCATCTACAAAATTAATAATTTAGATTTTTTTTTTTTCCAGTGTTATTTTTCAGTGAAGCAATGAGAGTGGTGAGTAAACCTATGACTAACCGCTATGTAATAACACAGGTTTTCCTTTATATGTACAGTATGTTAAGAGGTTTTCTGGAACTTTGCTGTCGTCCTTGTGTTAACCCCCTAACTGTTCTGCCAGAGTGGAGCGCCATCAGTGGGAAAAGTGGCTAACTGGAGGGGGGAGAGCTGCTTTACATGCTGCTACCTCCTGAATGGTAGCAGCTAGAAACATGCAACTGGACATTCCAAGCTTTCAGACAATACCAAAATGACAGCAATGTGTTCAGGACAAAGAAAGATATCGCTGATAGAAATCGGGATGCTGTGAATGCAGCTGAAAATGAAAGTAAAAACAGGTTTTACTCGTGATTAAACCCGACTTGATTTCTATCAGTGATTTCTCCTCTGTTGCTTGGACTTTAGCTGTCATTTTGGTCTTGTATGAAAGCCTGGACTGTCAGCTTTCAGACAAGACCAAATGCATGTTTCTAGCGGCTACCATCCAAAGCAGCCCTCCCCCCTCCAGTTAGCTACTTTTCACACTTCCCGAGCTGGACTCGGGCAAAACAGTTAGGAGGTTAAAGGGGTTGTCCAAGTTATGAAAAAAAAAATATAGCACTGTAAATCTTATGGTCAGCAATATAACTAAGCATATAATATAGAAATTAATAGAGAGCAGACCGTGCAGGCGCGACCACCGCTCCATTGCCCTCAATTGTACTGCAGGAGATAGCTGAGCCAGCACTTGGCTATTTTCGGCAGTCCCATAGGAATCGATGGAGGGTGGCCGTGCATGTGTGGCTACTCTCTGCTTGTTTGGGGCGGTCCTTTTCTGGAGTTAGGTGCAGGTCCCACCTATCTGACATTGGTGGCATATCCTAGCGATCTACATTTTGTAGATCTTGTGCTAGTTCTGTGGGCAGATAATGTTCAGTCCCAGCAGATGCATGTGATACACTTAGAGGTGTTCCTATGGATGTTTGTGTTAACCTATCCCTTATACTCGCAGTGTTTGGAAGCGAAGGATTTGGCCTTGGCTTATGAACTGCACAAGATGCTGAACACTGGGGATAACTGGAGGCTGCTAGGAAAGACGTCCCAGGAATTTGCTTACTTGTGAGTATTTGGGGACTAAGTCACGATACCCTTGCTGGTGGCCATATCTGCCGGTGACTGGGTTCTGCTCTCAGTCACTGATGTGTGTCTGTCTCTTTGCAGTGGCCGGCTCTTCCACATAGTGTGCATGATGGAAAACGCTGACATGGTCTTGAAGTGGTACCGAGAGCTGGTCCCATCGGTATGTCTTTCACTTCATGTGATATATTCTATGCTTTACATCCTTGGTTCTTATGTTGGTCCATTTTATTTTATTCTTAATCAGCGCTATTATCCCACCTCCAAAGGCTTCCAGAACTTGCTTCAGGTGCTGGAGATGGAGAACCGACTAGAGCTCATTCCCGAAATCTGGAAAGGTAAGTAAAAGCGATTATCTCTAATCACACGCAACGTTTGGTGCCATCAAGAAACGTCTACAGCTTCTGCAAAGATTCATTCTGTTGTGCGCGTTTTTGAGGAGCCCTCAAAATTGCCCCCTTCTGTTTGTGGGGGTAAAATGTGGAGTGTCTTAAACTATGCACAATGTGTACATGTTCATACCTTTTTGGGTGTGTGTTTTGTTTTTTTTGTCCCCCCCCCCCCCCCAAGATATCAAACTGCTCGGACATAGTAACAAGGAGTATCTACTTGAGGAGGTCCTGAACTTGATGGCCACAGGGAAACCGAATGCAGAGGTATGTATCTGTTGTGCACACCATCCATATCCAACATAAAATCTGGAATTATTACAGTTCTGACATGAGCCATTAGAGCAGTCGCAGTAGGCCAACACTGCCTGTTTTAGCTTACTTTTCTAGCTTTGCTGTATACCCTGGGACAGAATAATCAGAGTTGTCTCATTACCATAAGAGGGAAAGGAAGTTAAAGGGGTTGTCCTGGTTCAGAGCTGAACCCGGACATACCCTTAATTTCACCCAGGCAGCCCGCCTGATGTTAGCATCAGAGCATCTCATGCTCCGATGCCCTCCCTTGCCCTGCGCGATCCAAGGGCACTTTTGTTTGCAAACACACATTGCCGGGCAGAGGCTTCCACCCAGCAGTGTGTTCGGTGACGTCACCGGCTCTTATGGGCGACTTTAGCGCTGCCCTAGCTGTTTTACTGGCTAGGGCAGCGCTAAAGCCTGCCCATCAGTGCCGGTGACGTCACCGAACACACTGCTGGGCGGAAGCCACCACCTGGCAGAGCCCGGTTCGTCACCGAAACGGGACTAAATGCCTTTGTCCTGTGCGATTCAGCTCAGGGCAAAGGAGGGCATCGGAGCAGGAGATGCTCCGATGCTAACATCAGACAAGCTGCCTGGGTGAAATTAAGGGTATGTCTGAGTTCAGACCCCTTTAATGACAGCTGTTTTACTTTTGGAGGTATAGATAGGGCAGGACAATAACACTATACACACAGATGAGGCTTGATATTCACTATACAAACACATGGCAGGATAGTCATACTGTACACACACACAGGAGGTGGGAGAGTCACTATACACACACAGATGACGTTTGATGGTCACAATACATATGGCAGGATAGTCACACTATGTGTGTGCACACACAGATGAGGTGAGATAGTCACTATACACACATAGATGAGGCTTGATGGTCTTTATATATACACACACATGGCAGGATAGTCACACTATGCACACACACAGAGGAGGTGAGATAGTCACTATACACACATAGATGAGGCTTGATGGTCTTTATATACACACACATGGCAGGATAGTCACACTATGTTCAAATACATGGCGGAGGCAGGATAGTCAGATGCACTTACAGGAGATGGCGGGACAATCACACTATGCACACCTACACAGAGGAGGCAGGATATTCACACTGGACAAATGCACAGAGGAGACTAAATTGGCACACTGTGCACACACACACACAGAGGAGGTATACCTAATGCAGCTTCTAGTTACAGGTAAGTACTTATGGCAGCAGCAGAACTATGACTGTCGTGTGTGGGTCTATTCAGTTCTTTCTTTTTCTGTTACCTCCTTAGCTCCAAGCTGTATTTGCTGATACTGCCGTATCTATAAAGTCTGTGTATGACTCCAGCGATACGTCTAAGTACCAGCTGAAGGTGTCTGCAGCTGCATTCGGGAATATAGCATTACTGCTGACAAGAGCGGGGAGACTGGAGGAAGCCTGGTAAGATTCCTGCTCGTACATTTCCTTCCAGAGGTTTACAAGGCCCATCAATACACTGCTCCTCCTACTTGTTAGTATAGACACAGGTTAACGTGATTCTTCATACCACCAGTGAACGATGTAAAGTATGCAGTGTTCATGGAGCCACGTCACAGCACTTTGTGAAACCTTACCCTTCAGAGCTGAACTCCTGGTGCTGCAGCCCTCTCGCTTTCCCTAATTCACTGACAGGAGCTTGTTGGCATTGCCTGCAGTGTAACAGATACAGTGGAGCTGAAGTCCGGTCCTGGTCACTCTTATGACAAGCCTGCTGGCTCACACACTCACCACCCATCCATAGACTTTATACGTCCTGGCGGTCTGCGTTTATCTCTGCAAAGACTTTTCTGAATGTTTTTGCAGAGAAGGCATCTGCACACTGATCGTGCAGGATCGTGCATTGAGATGGCACAGACTTTTTTTTTTTTTACTGTATACGGATCAGCAATCTGCAATTCTACTTCTTGCTCTGGTCCTAGCAATCAATAATGTTTAAAGGGGTTGTCCACTTTCTGGCTACTTTTGACCAATGTGTAGGTAAGACGACTATATGAAACTTACTAATATAATATTTGTTGATGTTCTGTGCCGTTTGCTATATTTCATAAGTCATGTCTCCTTCCTGGCCAAATCTCACAGAAGACCTGTCCATAAAATGGCCGCTGATGGAGGGTCCATGTGACCAGTCAAAAATAACTCCAAACACATCACTCAGCCTTCTCCACTCAAAAAGAAATGACATCTGCCATTGCAGTGTTGAGAGTTTTATTGCAGGTGCAGTGTGTTTGAAAGGAGGAGACTGAGTGATTTGCCTGGTCACATGACCCTCCATGAGCGGCCATTTTATGGACAGGACCTCTGTGTGCACAGCACAAAGGACTGGACCAACAAGGGAGAATACTTTATGAAATCAGGAAAATGGTGCAGGATTTTAACAAAGGCTATATTAGTTAGTGCCATATAATCCTCTTTCAAACACATTAATCAACAGTAGCCAGAAAGTGGCCAACCCCTTTAAGTTGCCAGAGGGTGGAGCATGAGATTTTTAAAAAACGGACTGATTACTGGAGAGGAGCTTTTGTTCCATAATTGGGGCAGAGACTAGTTCAGCCTAGTGCAGGCCCAGATGAGCTGGTGCTTGAAGTGAACACTAAATAGCATCCCTGTGTCGTGCTCCATCCCAGAGGATGTAAGTAGGAATAACTCATAAGCCATTTGTACTTAAAGGCGTTCTCCGGGAATTAAGAAAATAAAAATACTGAAATATTACTTTATTATAAATATATTCCCATATACCTTTCATTAGTTATAATGGCTCTTTTTTGTCTAAGAGCAATGATTAGGAGAAACAAAATGGCCGCCGTCCTATCAGTACACACAAAACCTGTCCTAATCACACAGGAGGACAAGTTACTTCACATCACTGAGGTAAAGAGCTGCCTCATCCTCCTCTCTGCTCTGCTTGTCAGGGATTATAGTCCTGAATACAGATGATACGATCTTCAGCTGAATCTCTGTAGGAATGGAGTTCATAAGGAGACATGAAGTACAGAGAGGACGGAACACACTGTATACAAGAGCTGCTGCTCATTAGCCACATCTGCTCATGAACTCCGTTCCTACAGATTCAGCTAAGGATCTTATCTATATTCAGGATATAATCCCTGACAAACAGAGAGGAGGATGAGGCAGTTCTTTACCTCAGTGTTGTGAAGTAACTTGTCCTCCTGTGTGATTAGGACAGGTTCTGTGTGTACTAATAGGACAGTGGCCATTTTATTTCTCCTAATCATTGCTCCCCAGACAACACGAGCCATTATAACTAATGAAAGTTATTTGGGAATATATTTATAATGAAGTAATATTTAAGTATTTTCATTTTCTTAATTCCCGGAGAACCCCTTTAAAATAAGTAACTTTTTAATTTTCTGAGACGTTATTATCATTTAGTGATTGCTGTTATTTATTTTTTTAAACAGGAAAATTCTCAAATCTTTCAAAACGAAGCATCTTGTTCCTCGGTGAGTAGAAGTTCAGTGATCCAGGCTGTAATGTATTGTGTACCTGCAGTACTCATCCATCCGTCATGTGAAAGGACATAATTCATGCCCCCTAGCTGCTTTTCAGTGGGATAATCCAGTAGCCAGGCTAATGAGGAAAGAGTAGAGATGAGCGAACCCGAACCTCGCTGGGTTCGGTTAGTGAAGGGCTTACGTTATGGATTACGTTATAACAGAATATAACGGTATTCGAATACAAACTGGAAGCCTTTAAGAGTCACTCCGTTTTGATCCATCATAATAGAAGTCTATGGCCGAGCATAACAGATCCGTCTGGTTTCTGTTATGCAGTCCTGTCGACAGATCCATTATGCTTGGCCATAGACTTCTATTATGATGGATCAAAACGGAGTGACTCTTAAAGGCTTCCGGTTTGTATTCCGTTATTCCGGAATTCCTTCACTATCCGAACCCAGTGAGGTTTTCGGGTTCTCTCGTCCCTAGTAAAGAGGCATTTTTCTTCAACAAGATACTGTATATTGCGCAGTTTATCTTTGAACACAATATTGACTTAGGGAGACAACCGTAAATGGCGTAATTTCTAACATGAGTTTCGCTAGTGGGAACACACAATAAGTAGTACTTCTTATAACTAAAGTGAGTTGGGAATAGGTGGAAGCCATAAGGATTAGAGATGAGCGAACGTGCTCGAAACGAGCACTGTACCGCTTTGCTCCCCTCCGCTGCGCTTCCGGAGGACGGAAGTGGCTGCCAGCGCCTATGCTAGCGCAGGGGAGCCGAGCGGTACAGTGCTCGTTTCGAGCACGTTCGCTCATCTCTAATAAGGATCTTTACTAGGACTTTATCATGCTCACAGAGCAGCAGGACTGGAAGATCACATCTGTCTCTTTATTATTGTCCTTCATGTTTCAGGTCCAACGTAATCACCGAGCTCTTAGATGGCGCTAAAGCTGCAGGGAACAAAGCTATGGCTGTAGATCTGGTGCAGCTCGCGGTCGGCTTCAGCTTGCCGGACACAGCCCAGATAGCCCAGCGAGTGCTGAATGACTTCACCCTGACAGAAGAACAGAGGTAACCCATGGTCCTTGATGAGGACTCCTCCTGTCCCTGCGCTCCTCAAGTGCATGGTGTCAGGACAGATTCACACTGCATTGCTTCGAGAGGAGAATAGCTCCGTACATACAGCATCTGACGGAGACTTGTATGGCGGGAGGCAGTCACATACATGGTGCTGCCAAATGGCCTTCTTCATATGTGCATGAGGCCTCAGATTTGTGATGCATCACCTACCGAGCCCATGGACTTGTGTGGGGCCATACTCTCCCTGTGTAACGTAGTTTATAAGGACGAAAAAAGACATCTGTCCATCCCGTTCGGCCTGTTATCCTGCAAGTTGATCCAAAGGAAGGCAAAAAGGTAGAAGCCAATTTTCCCCACTATGCATCTGATTACTCACGCATTGCATTTTTTAGGAGAGTGCTCTGTAGTATCGGGCCACACGCAGCAGAATTCACTTTTGCGCGTTGTGTCTTCTGCTCCTCAGTACAGATCTATAAGGATCTTTGAATGTGCTGGATAGTCACCTGTCCTCCTGATCCTCTGTGTGATCTCCACCCTGAAGATTCTGTCATTTTTCTAGGATAATGTTACAAGACCTGACCCAGAGCAGCGGCACCAGCAGCAGTAGTAGCAGCAGCAGTGACAGCGACCATGATTGAGATGATGGTACTGGATTGAAGAACCTCCGTCCTCACCACTTCAGATAACCGAAGAGCGGAAAAAAGGAAATTTCACGAAATGTTAACTTTTCTAAGTGCATTCATTATCTACTCCCTGGAGAGTTTACAATAAATTATTCCAGAAGTTTATTTTCATTTCATACTGCTCATTGTACTATGAGGATTGCAGGATGTACATAGACCGCTTATGTATTATGCGGATCCACAAAATACGGATGCGGTCCATGTGCATTCTGTACCACTGTACAGAAGCAAATTCTTCTCCGTAAAATGGACACGAATAGGAAGGGCTCTATAGTCTGTGTCCCAGCCGGGGTCCCATAGAAATCAATGGCTCCGTGTGTAATCCGCAAAAAATGCTACACATTATGAGCATTATTTCGACATTGGCAGTGTAGCTCATGAAGGACGTCACGTGTGGTGAGCTGACCTGGTGTGTGATAGGATGTCTACACACGTATCCCTCACTGCTGTCATGAGTAAAGGTAGCGATTTATCAGAGTTGGGTTGTTTATTGGATTTTGGGCCAAGGGTGGCGGTATTTCTGAAACTGTGCAGTTTGTGAACTGTCTGTGTCCTTCTGTGGTGAAAGTTTATGGTGAGTGGACAAATGGCACCATTGGGAATACGGGACATGGAAACTGCAGAGCACCATAATGATGATGTGAGAGGTGAACGTTGGCTACAAATGTGCGCAAGGGGGGACCAATGCCCTACAGTGGAGCAGCTCAGTGATGAAATGAACCAGGGGGCTACCGACGTGTCTAAGGGCTCATGCACACAAACGTGGTTTTGGTTCCACGTCCGAGCTGCATTTTTTGTGGCTCAGACGCAGACCCATTCACTTCAATGGGACAGCAAAACATGCAGACAACGCACCGTGTGCTGTCCGCATCCATTGCTCCGTCTCCTATTCTTCTCCGTTTTGCGAAAGGGTTGTCTTCTCCAATCAGTCTAATTTTCTGCTTCGTTGGAAGGATGGACGTTGGAGAGTCAGGTGAGAAACATAAGAGAACAAACACCCTGCAACCATTGATGGAAGAACACATCTGGTTGTGTCAGCATTAGGGTCTGGGGAATGTTTTCCTGCCATTCTGGCCACTAATCCATGTGGAAGGCAATCTCAACCGATTTTGGCATGAATCCATCCTTACAGCTCATGGTTACCCATACATGCTGATTGTCTTCTCTGGGGTGCATGGGATCTTCCAGCAAGACAATGTGACATTTCACATGGCTAGAAATCTCCAACATTGGTTGGAAGAGCATGACCAAGACTTCCAAGTACTACCCTGGCCCCTAATTCTCCAGACTTGATCATCATTGAGCATCTGTGGGACCACTTTGATCATCGAATTTGCTCTACGGATCCTCCCGCACGCTCCTTCCAGCAGCGGTGAGATGCACTGCAGTAGGCATGGCTCCAGATACCTGTGACAACCTACCAGGACCTTACTAAGTCACTCCCGGCCCATCTAGCTGCTGTCCGTGTTTAGAGATTAACTGGCGGTGATAATAATGTGACTAGATAGTGTAATATTACCGTCAGCCCAGCTGAGCGGCTGGTGGGAGTTATTACTGTGGGCGGAAAGAACATTCATCCACCAGCTACTGTATATGTAGGGGCAAGTAAAGTAGCTTAAAGGGGTTGTCCCACGAAAAATATTCTACAGTTTTCAAACCAGCACCTGGATGTGAATACTTTTGTAAATGCATGTAATTAAATTTGTAATTTTATATAGCTACTGAGTTAGGCTACATTCACACGACCGTATGTGTTTTGCGGTCCGCAAATTGCGGATCCGCAAAACACGGATACCGGCCGTGTGAATGTAGCCGGCCCTATGATAGAACTGCCTATTCTTGTCCGCGATTGCGGACAAGAATAGGACATGCTCTATCTTTTTTGCGGGGCCGCGGATCGGACCTGCGGATGCGGACAGCACATTGTGTGCCGTCCACATCTTTTGTGGCTCCATTGAAATGAATGGGTCCGCACCCGTTCCGCAAATTGCGGAACGGATGCGGACCCAAAACTACGGTCGTGTGAATGTACCCTTATTCAGTAAAATGTATCTGTAAAGTGTCAATTAATTTCATATTTCTTTGACCTATTTACTGAGAAGGCCGCACATGCTCAGTTTCATCTTTCAACTGCCTCCTGCGCTGTGATAGGTAGAGATGACACGCCTCCTGAGCTGTGATAAGGAGAGCTGAGACATGCCTTCTGAGCTGTGATAGGGAGAGATGAGACACGCCTCCTGAGCTGTGATAGGGAGAGCTGAGACACGCCTCCTGAGCTGTGATAGGTAGAGATGAGACATGCCCCCTTAGCTTCAGTGGAAAAGACACTCCCTTAAGCTGTCAGCTTGATATAAATCTAGCAGAGCAATGACTCTGGATCCATGTGAGGTACAGGGCTGGTTCTAGCTTTGTTAGAGATTGTCCTATATGATGTCCGATTTTCATTTTTTACATTATTCATGGGATAACCCCTTTAATATCAGGCATGTGATCCCAGATAATGTACAGTCATGGCCAAAAGTTTTGAGAATGATACAAATATTAATTTTTACAAAGTCTACTGCTTCAGTTTTTATAATGGCAATTTGCATATACTCCAGAATGTTATAAAGAGTGATCAGCTTAACAGCAATTACTTGCAAAGTCAATATTTGCCTAGAAAATGAACTTTATCCCCCAAAACACATTTCAACATCATTGCAGCCCTGCCTTAAAAGGACCAGCTAACATCGTTTCAGTGATTGCTCCATTAACACAGGTGTGGGTGTTGATGAGGACAGGGCTGGAGATCAATCTGTCATGATTAAGTAAGAATGACACCACTGGACACTTTAAAAGGAGGCTGGTGCTTGGCATCATTGTTTCTCTTCTGTTAACCATGGTTATCTCTAAAGAAACACGTGCAGTCATCATTGCACTGCACAAAAATGGCCTAACAGGGAAGAGTATCGCAGCTAGAAAGATTGCATCCTGAAACCATTCATGTGTGGGGTTGCTTCTCAGCCAAGGGAATCGGCTCTCTCACAGTCTTGCCTAAAAACACAGCCATGAATAAAGAATGGTACCAGCATGTCCTCCGAGAGCAACGTCTCCCAACCGTCCAAGAGCAGTTTGGCGATCAACAATGCCTTTTCCAGCATGATGGAGCACCTTGCCATAAAGCAAAGGTGATAACTAAATGGCTCAGGGAACAAAACATAGAGATTTTGGGTCCATGGCCTGGAAACTCCCCAGATCTTAATCCCATTGAGAACTTG
>ONZH01000951.1:0-28485 GCA_900303285.1 Rhinella marina
TTGTTCTTGACGCGTAACAGTGAAGTTTTTTTATTTCTACATTTCCAGAAGAAGATGAGGGATAGGAGGAGAAAGACTACTACAATCCCGACTGTAACCCAGATAATGATAACGTGAGGGAACGCAGTCTTGGAAGAAGAACGGCCTGTAATGGTTTACAACATTTTGTGATCCCTTGACTTTAGGACATCCTGATAATTCTTCAAATCATAGTAATGTTCTGCATCAAAACCATTAATCATTTTGATTTGTAATACCACTCCAGACCACAGGGTGTGCTGCCACAAAAGCTACCGCGTTCATCCTTGAACTGAACTACTGTGTGATGGTAAGCAGGGGAAGCAAAATTACAGCTGATACACTGACTTCTGGGTAAAATAAGAGTAACCTATGGAGGTTCTTAATGATTGACTTACCCAAACACTGAGATGTGGATCTTGGCAGACATACAATGATAGTTATGTTCGTTAGGATGTCGAAGCAGTTTAGTACATCTGTACGTCCCAGATGAGACCTCATCTACTGTATCTATATGTAAACTCTGAGTCATTGACTGAGAACTTGATCATTTTATTTTCCTTGTTAAAAATGTTGTGTTTGATCCTAGATATCCATAGACATGGTGACATCTCAAAGTCAGGGGTCTCCTTCATAGATAACCGGAGGTCTCTGCAGGATGAGATGACCTGCAATAATAACAGCGAATACAAGATAATGAATCCCCTCTAATACAATACATGGAGAATACACGGATGAGCAGACAGCTGACCTTCCCCAGCATCCAGTGTGACAGGAAGGCTGAAGTCACTATTGTGGATCCGACACTGGTAATGACCTCCACTTTCGTTTCCAACATGTTTAATCTCAAAGCTCTTCCCTCTTTTATCTGGCATCAGTTCGCCATCTTTATACCAGTGATATGTCTGGTTCTCCACGACAGCAGATCCCATATCACATGTCAGGGTCACTCCATCACGGTATAAGACTTTACTCCAGTTGGGTGTGAAGGTCCACCACCGGTCTGACCGTGAACCTACAATCAGAAGTGTAATTTAGGGTGCGCTGGATTTACATAAGAGGGGTTTCCAGTTCTAGCAAATCAACGTGGATCATCCTACATCTTTTTGTTCCATATGTCAGGACTCCTTGTAGTCAGGACTGTTGTTTATCTTCCAGAACATGAGAATCTACCCTGGTGAAGAGACGCCGGGAATTACCAGTAATAGTACTCTGTCCCGCTCCTCACTTTCTCCATTTCACTCTTATTTCTTTCTTACTGTCTCCTCGTTTGCTCCTTCATTTATTTACCATGTCTCTCCCTTTCTTCTTACATTCTTTTCTCCCTCTCCTTCCGTTTCTCTTCCTGTCTCTGTAACCACCTTTCCATTTGTCTCTCCCATTTTCTTTCCCACAATTATTATTCCCCTCTCCTTCTAACCCTTTACTTCTCTCCCACATCTCTTCCTATCACCCTCACCCATCCTTTCCATCACCCTTTCTCTTTCCTCTCTCTACCTCTACTTTTTCTCCCTCTCTCTTCTCTCTGCCACTCTTTTCTCTACCTCCCCCTTTTTTATTTCTCTCTTCCTTCGCTCTCTCTGTCTCCCTCACTCTCTTCTGTTCACCTTCCCTCCTCTCTCCGTTCTTCTCATTCACCCCGCTCTCTCTTTCCTTCTCTGCTCCTCTCCCCCCCTTTTTCACCCTTCTTCATCTCTATCTTGGTCAGCCTTCTTCTCACTCTCCTAATCCTTTTCACACTCTTTTTTATCTCATTGACTTTCTCCCCCTCTTCTCTATCTTACCCTTATCCTCTCTCTCTCTAACATCTGTCTCCTTTATCTCCCTCCTTATCTCTCTCTCTCTCCCTCTATTTTCTGTATTGGCCTCTATCTTATCTTTTCTCCTGCTCTCTCTTCTTATCCCCCTCTCTTAATCTCTATCTCCCTCTGCCTCCTTCTCGCTATCATTATTTTTCTATCCCCACTTCCCCCCTTCACTTCCCCCTTGTCTGTCTCTGTTTCTTCTCTATCCTCTTCTTCACCAGCTCTCCTTTATCTCTTTCTCTTCCTTCTTTTCTTCCTGTCTCCCCCCACTCTCTATTCTCATATGTCTCCACTCTCTTTCCCTCTCCTCTTCCTTTGCGCTCTCCTATGCTCTCTACCCCATCTCTTTTTTTTCTATGTCCTTCTCTCTCCCCTTTACTGTCTCTGCCCTCTTCCCCTCACACCCTTCTCTGTCTCTTTCCCCTCTCTCTCTCCATCTCCTTCTACCCACTCCAGGGGCGGATTGGCCATAGACCTTACAGGGAAATTTCCCGGTGGGCCGACCCAGGGGCCGCCTGAGCCCTCCTCACAGCCGGCCAGTGGAAGTTTTTGGTGATGTATTTTGTGATGGACTGTGGTATTTGGCTCTGTTGGGGTGGTTTAATGTGCCACAATATGGTATTGCTGGCCCTGCCTTCCATCAATTCGGACTCAACTACAAAACAGGGCCACTTTTAGTATTTTTTCCAGGGCCACTTTAAGTTCCCAATCCGCTCCTGACCCACTCTCTCTTCTCTGTCTCCTTCTCTTGTCTCAGAAAACACACACATCGGACCCTCTGATTCACTAATACAATTACCTGCACTTTGGGAAGATCTAACCAAAACAGATGGGAATTTTGGCTCAAATTACACCAAAAACAGTGAGTGCGTATGTTTTTAGAAACTTTTTACACCTTGTTAGAAAATTTAGAAAAGTGTCATGAACTGTGGGTGTGATGGTGCAGAAAGCAGCAGAGTTACCAGGGGTGTGCGGCACTTTTTGGTGCAAAGTATTGGCATAAAGTATACAAGTCAAGGGTTGGCATGAGCCAAAAAGTGTCTAACATCTAGATGTGCCACTGTGGTATGTTTGGTGCAGCTTCTACCTCTTGTCAAGATTATGGTGTCTAAATTTTGGGGCGGTATTAATATTTGTGTTGTACTCACCCAGTCCTTTCATAGTGAGTGCTGAAACGAGAAGACAGGAGAAATAAGAGCATTTCCTAGTAAGTCCGTCCATTATCACACGGTCACTGGTGGAATCACTGAGATTACACTGGAAGCGTAAATAGTACTGACCTCTATCTCTGTACTTACCTAGTATTACAACTAGAGCCAGGACAGACATGGTGCGCCACACTGCATGTGGTCATCTTACTGTCTGTCTTGTAAAATAGAAACTGGAGGTCTACTTCCTTCCCCAAGAAGACTCTGTTCACATATCAGCATACATCTAAGTCATATTTCCTTACAGTGTCCACATAGTACTCCCACCTGCTGCCTTGTAATACTACTGTACAGAGTGTAGACAATGCCCCCATACAGCGCCCACATAACCGAATGATATAATGCCAGACTTTCATACAGCTTCCACATTGAATATGCGTTATAATATATAATATTGCCATTCAATGGCCAAATAATACTACTATACTACCATTAAAGGGTTACCATTACCATTAAAGGGTTTATAGCAGGGATCTCAAACTCGTGGCCCTCCAGATGTTGCAAAACTGCAACTCCCAGCATGCCCCAATAGCTGTAGGCTCTCCTGGCATGATGGAAGTTGTAGTTTTACAACAGCTGTAGGGCCACGAGTTTGAGATCTCTGGTTTATAGTGACATCCAAGGTGGGAGGACTGGCCACTAGGTGGCTCACTTGCCAACACTATACCGTCTCCAGTAGCTCCTTAGTAACCAGCAGGTGGCGCACTTGCCAACACTTTACCGTCTCCAGTAGCTCCTTAGTAACCAGCAGGTGGCGCACTTGCCAACACTATACCGTCTCCAGTAGTTCCTTAGTAACCAGCAGGTGGCGCACTTGCACTATATTTTTCCATTTGCAATTGCACTGATTAAAGTGATTAATCGGTTGTGATGAGAGTTATTGTAAATCCCCTTTATATACCCAGCCGGGCAGCGCTGTATATAGTGGGGGTGCAAAGCTTCCAGCAGATATAAGGCTGCCGTTCTGTCTCTCGAACAATAAAACATGTTATGTGATTGCCATTAAGCGATTTCCCCATAAAGGTCACAAAAGTGCTTCTAAACTACTAATCAACAGCCTGCAGTTCTCTCACTGTTGTGAAACTGCAACTCTCATCATGCACTGCGTGGTTACGGGGTTAAAAAATACACCCAGACATAGCGGAGGCCGCGCTAGCGCAGCAACGTTTCATTACTAGACCACAGAAGGCCGAGCTCAGCACAAGTGGCTCATTCCTGGAGATAGAATCTGCCTAGATATGACGTTACACATCATGTATTTGCATCTTCCATTCAGGAGCCTGGGAAAGCTGGGTGATTAGGTCACCTCCCAGCTTTCCGAGACTCTGAAAGGGAGAACCTGACAAGTTATGAGGGATATGTCCTTTCAGGCCTCTGGGAAAGCTGGGTGACAATATAACTGCTCAATATCCAGCTTTCTTATACCCCTGATACATCTCTCCAGCCTGTTTTGTGTCCATTCAGGGATCTGGGAAAGCTGGGTAACCTCTGGTGTAGTTTCACCGGGGTCTATCACCCAGCTTTCCCTTACTAGAGGGCCAGTCTGATTACGAGGCAATGCATCATCCTTTGTTTCCCAGATATTTACAACTTCCTTTCAGGAGTCTGGAAAAGCTGGGTGACTATAGTACAGAGAGAGAGCCCTGGACTGAAGAGCTTGCAGTCAGCTGAGAACGGATTCTTGTATGAACTCCCTGACGTTTAGCAGACGTTCAGCCCCTGCATCCTCCACCTCTCACTGGTGTCACCTTGACCTCTCCGTCCACGTCTCTGTGGCTTGGGGCAGTTTCCACCTCAGCTGGGTGGCCGTTCCATGGGTCCACGCCCCCCGGGCAGCTGCCCCTGAAGTTACAGGCAGTCGGTCCAAGAAACGCCAGGATTTTTTTAGCTGCCAATGAAAGCGGCAGGAGACGCAGGGACTGAGGACAGAGCAAGCTTTCAGCCTGTGGCCGGGGAACACCCATCTCCATCCCAAATTCCGGGCACTTTCTTCCTTCTCATTGCCTGAGCTGTGATCATGGAGTCTCACAAACCTCTCATCTTCCTGCTGTCTCTTCTGCTCAGACAAGGTGAGTGCTGGATCCTAGTGCCACGTTCTGAGTGTTGGCACCTCTCAAGAGTCCATTCTTGATGCTGTCCTTGTTCCGGTGCTGTCGCTTTAATGGATCCAGTGTTATTGGGTCTGATCTTCTCTCATGGGTCCGGAGTTCTCTCTCTCATGGGTCCGGAGTTCTCTCTCTCATGGGTCCGGCGTTCTCTCTCTCATGGGTCCAGCATTCTCTCTCTTTCATGGGTACGGCATTCTCTCTCTCTCTCTCATGGGTCTGATGTTCTGTCTCTCATGGATCTGGGGTTCTCTCTCTCTCTCATGGGTCCAGCGTTCTCTCTCTCATGAGTCCGGTGTTCTCTCTCTCATGGGTCCAGCATTCTTTCTCTCATCCTCGTCCGGTGGTCTCTCATGGATCTGGTGTTCTCTCTCTCTCTCTCATGGGTCCAGTGTTCACTCTCTCTTATGGGTCCGGTGTTCTCTCTCTCTCATGGGTTCCGGCGTTTTCTCTCTCTCATGGGTCCGGCGTTCTCTATCTCATGAGTCCGGAGTTCTCTCTCTCATGGGTCCGGCGTTCTCTCTCTCATGGGTCCGGCGTTCTCTCTCTCATGGATCTGGTGTTCTCTCTCTCTCTCTCTCATGGTCTAGCATTCTATCTCTTTCATGGGTACGGCGTTCTCTCTCTCTCATGGGTCTGATGTTCTGTCTCTCATGGATCTGGGGTCTTCTCTCTCTCTCTCTCATGGGTCCAGCGTTCTCTTCTCATGAGTCCGGTGTTCTCTCTCTCATGGGTCCAGCATTCTTTCTCTCATCCTCGTCCGGTGGTCTCTCATGGATCTGGTGTTCTCTCTCTCTCTCTCTTATGGGTCCAGTGTTCTCTCTCTTATGGGTCCGGTGTTCTCTCTCTCATGGGTCCGGTGTTCTCTCTCTCTCATGGTCCAGCATCTCTTCTCTCAACCTCATCCGGTGGTCTCTCATGGATCTGGTGTTCTCTCTCTCTCTCTCTCTCTCCTCTCATGAGTCCGGTGTTCTCTCTCTCTCATGGGTCCGGTTCTTCTCTCTCTCTCATGGGTCCGGTGTTCTCTCTCTCATGGGTCCGGAGTTCTCTCTCTCATGGGTCCGGTGTTCTCACTCTCTCTCTCTCATGGTCCGGTGTTCTCTCTCTCATGGGTCCGGTGTTCTCTCTCTCGGGTCCGGTGTTCTCTCTCTCATGGGTCCGTGTTCTCTCTCTCTCTCATGGGTCCGGTGTTCTCTCTCATGGGTCCGGTGTTCTCTCTCATGGGTCCGGTTCTCTCTCTCATGGGTCCGGAGTTCTCTCTCTCTCTCATGGGTCCAGTGTTCTCTCTCTCATGGGTGCAGCCATTCTCTCTCTCATGGGTCCGGTGTTCTCTCATGGATCTGGTGTTCTCTCTCTCATGGGTCCAGCGTACTGTCTCTCATGGGTCCAGCGTACTGTCTCTCATGGATCCGGTGTTCTCTCTCTCATGGGTCTGGTGTTCTCTCTCTCTCTCTCTCTCATGGATCCGCGTTCTCTCTCTCATGGATCCGGTGTTATCTCTCTCATGGGTCCAGTGTTCTCTCTCTCTCATGGGTCCGGTGTCTCTCTCTCTCATGGTCCGGTGTTTCTCTCTCTCATGGGTCCGTGTTCTCTCTCTCTGGGTCCGGTGTTCTCTCTCTCTCATGGGTCCGGTGTTCTATCTCTCTCTCATGGGTCCGGTGTTCTCTCTCTCATGGGTCCGGTGTTCTATCTCTCTCTCATGGGTCCGGTGTTCTCTCTCTCATGGGTCCGGATTCTCTCTCTCTCTCTCATGGGTCCAGTGTTCTCTCTCTCTCTCTCTCCAGTTTCTCTCTCATGGGTCCAGTGTTCTCTCTCTCATGGGTCCAGTGTTCTCTCTCTCATGGGTCCAGTGATGGGTGCAGCAGTTCTCTCTCTCTCATGGTCCGGTGTTTCTCTCTCATGGATCTGGTGTTCTCTCTCTCATGGGTCCAGCGTACTGTCTCTCATGGGTCCGTTTTCTCTCTCTCATGGGTCTGGTGTTCTCTCTCTCTCATGGATCCGGCGTTCTCTCTCTCATGGATCCGGTGTTATCTCTCTCATGGGTCCGGTGTTCTCTCTCTCTCATGGGTCCAGTGTTCTCCTCTATCATTTCCATATTGTCTCCACCTCTATCATCTCCATATTATCTCCTCTCTTTCATCTCCATATTTGTCTCCTCCTCTATCATCTCCATATTATCTTCGCCATATTATCACCTCCTCTACCATCTCCATATTATCACCTCCTATATCTCCTTCTCTATCATTCCATAGTATCACTCCTCTATGCATCTCCATATTAATCTTATCCTCTATCATCTATCATCATTATCTCACCTCCTCTATCATCTCCATATCATCCCTATCATCTCCATATTATCACCTCCTCTATCATCTCCATTATGTTATCACTCCTCTATCATTCTCCATATTATCACCTCCTCTCTATCATCTCCATATTATCACTTTCTCCTCTATCATCTCCATATTATCACCTCTCTATCATCCATATTATCTTCTCCTCTATCATCTCCATATTATCTTCTCCTCTATCATCTCCATATTATCTTCTCCTCTATCATCTCCATATTATCTTCTCCTTATCATCTCCATATTATCACCTCCTCTATCATCCCCATATTATCTTCTCCTTATCATCGCCATATATCTCTCCTCTATCATCTCATATTATCTTCTCCTCTATATCTCCATATTATCTTCCTCTATCATCTCCATTTATCTTCCTCTATCATCTCCATATTATCTATCTATCCCTCCTCTATCATTATCCCTCCTCTATCATCTCCATATTATCTTCTCCTCTATCATTCTCCATATTATCTTCTCCTCTATCATTCCATATTATCCTCCTCTATCATCTCCATGTTATCACCTCCTCTATCATCTCCATATTATCTTCTCCTCTATCATCTCCATATTATCTTCTCCTCTATCATCTCCATATTATCTTCCTCTTCATCTATTATCTTCTCCTCTATCATCCCATATCTCTCCTCTATCATCTCCATATTATCTTCTCCTCTATCATCTCCATATTATCTTCTCTCTCTATCATCTCCATATTATCACCTCCTCTATCATCTCCATATTTCTTCTCCTCTATCATCTCATATTATCTTCTCCTCTATCATCTCCATATTATCTTCCTCTATCATCTCCATATTATCTTCTCCTCTATCATCTCCATATTCCATCACCTATCTCCTCTATCATCTCCATATTATCACCTCTTCATCGCCATATTATCACCTCCTCTATCATTTCCATATTATCCTCACCTCTATCTCTCCATATTATCACCTCCTCTATCATCTCATATTATCCTCTATCCTCTATCATCTCCATATTATCTTCCTCTATCATCTCCATGTTATCACTCTCCTCTATCATCTCCATATTATCCTCTCTTCCTCTTATTTCCATCTCTCCATATTATCACCTCCTCTATCATCTCCATATTATCTTCTCCTCTATCATCTCCATATTATCTTCTCCTCTATCATCTCCATATTATCACCTCCTCTGTCATCGCCATATTATCACCTCCTCTATCATCCCATGTTATCACCTCCTCTGTCATCGCCATATTATCTTCTCCTCTATCATCTCCATATTATCTTCTCCTCTATCATCTCCATATTATCACCTCCTCTGTCATCTCCATATGATCACCTCCTCTATCATCTCCATATTATCCTCACCTCTATCATCTCCATATTATCCTCACCTCTATCATCTCCATATTATCACCTCCTCTATCATCTCCATATTATCTTCTCCTCTATCATCTCCATGTTATCACCTCCTCTATCATCTCCATATTATCTTCTCCTCTATCATCTCCATATTATCCTCTCCTCTATCATTTCCATATTATCACCTCCTCTATCATCTCATATTATCTTCCTCTATCATCTCCATATTATCACTCCTCATATCATCTCCATATTTCTTCTCCTCTTCATCTCCCATATTATCTTCTCCTCTATCATCTCCATATTATCTTCTCCTCTATCATCTCCATGTTATCACCTCCTCTATCATCCCCATGTTATCTTCTCCTCTATCATCTCCATGTTATCACCTCCTCTATCATCTCCATATTATCTTCTCCTCTATCATCTCCATATTATCTTCTCCTCTATCATCTCCATATTATCACTCCTCTATCATCTCCATATTATCTTCTCCTCTATCATCTCCATATTATCTTCTCCTCTATCATCTCCATATTATCTTCTCCTCTATCATCTCCATGTTATCACCTCCTCTGATAAATAGTGATGAGTGCTGTAAAGGCACAGATTTTGTTACAAAACACCTTAACGACAAAATCTGTGACCTTAATATACCACAATGTGGCGTAAAACTAATAACAAATGGCCGCCTATGTCCTTACTGACCCCAGTGGACGGCGTCTATACTTTCTATTGTCTTGAGGAAATATTCTCATTCTCACGGCCCACAAGAAAAGCTGTGATCTTTCAGAGCGGGCAAGCACCCGGCCTGCAACCCCCAGCAGGCGAGGTGTCCTGGGGTGTGGGCGCTGAGTATTTATAGACTTACTACTGTGTATTTTAGGTTCTCCAGGCTGCAATTTACCATCTTGAGAAACGCAAAGAATTTTAATAACAGAGTGAGAAACCTTAAAATGTGTCCCGCAGTCACCGCAGCCCCCTACAATAACCGCAGCCCCCCAGTCACCGTAGCCCCCACAGTCACCGTAGCCCCCCCAGTCACCGTAGCCCCCATCACCCCCCCCCGTCACCGTAGCCCCCCAGTCACCGTACCCCCCAGTCACCGTAGCCCCCCTCACAGTCACTGCACTGCAGCCCCCTACAATAACCGCAGCCCCCAGTCACCGCAGCCCCCCAGTCACCGTAGCCCCTCACAGTCACCGCCCAGTACCCCCCAGTCACCGTAGCCCCCAGTCACCGTAAGTCACCGTCAGTCCAGCAGCCCTCACAGTCACCCGAGCCCCTCACAGTCACCGTAGCCCCTCACAGTCACTGCAGCCCCCTACAATAACGCAGCCCCCCCAGTCACCCGCAGGCCCCCCCAGTCACCGTAGCCCCCCCAGTCACCGTTAGCCCCTCACAGTCACCGTAGCCCCCCCAGTCACCATAGCCCCTCACAGTCACCGCAGCCCCCCAGTCACCATAGCCCCTCACAGTCACCGCAGCCCCCCCAGTCACCGTAGCCCCCCCAGTCACTGCAGCCCTCAGTCACCGGCAGCCCTCCCAGTCACTGCAGCCCCTCAGTCACCGCAGCCCCCCACAGTCACCGCGCGCCCCACGTCCCGCAGCTCCCCACAGTCACCGCCAGCAGCGCCCCACAGTCACCGCAGCGCCCCACAGTCACCGCAGCGCCCCACAGTCACCGCAGCGCCCCACAGTCACCGAATTGCCCCACAGTCACCGCAGCTCCCCACAGTCACCGCAGCGCCCCACAGTCACCGCAGCGCCCCACAGTCACCGCAGCTCCCCACAGTCACCGCAGCGCCCCACAGTCACCGTAACTCCCCACAGTCATCACAACACCCTACATTCTGCACTTAGAGGCCTTAGAGAGAGGACAAACACATCCATAGTAGACAGCGTGTGAAATGCAATCACATGACTTCACCAGTGGCCCTATCAGTGGTCAAGTGCAAGCTTTTAAAACCACAACCCTTAAAGGGGCAGACCGGGGGGAGGGGGAATCTTGTGACATCTGCCTCCCCAAGCAGTGGACTAGCAGATAGGGTCTAAAATAGATCTTGCCGACGCAGCGCCTCCTATAGGACGAGTGTATTATTCTTCAACCTAATAATCGGTCGGGGACAGATTTATGACATTGCCTGAAAGGAAAACTGTCCTGGTTGCCCCTAGCAACCAATCACAGCACAGCTTTCATTTTCAAGAGTAGACTCAGAAATAAAAGCTGCTCTGTGATTGGCATATGTTGCTGCCCCCAGTCTCTGGAGAACGTTATGGAGGGTTATGGTGATCACGTGCTGTGGGATTCTCCACCCCGCGGCTCTAGTATGTTTGCTGTGTGACAGAGGGTCTCTGTGTGGGGCTGAGCCTACGCCCTGTACACACAGACATCACCCCGCACCAGGACTGCAGGTGTCTGCCTTAAAGGGGAAGCAGCCAGTGTCATTCTGATATTTGTGCTGAAAAGTAGATTTTAGAATGAAATGTATTAATATTACATGATAGGGGATGTAGTACTGTGGGCAGCAGTTTTGTGGACAATATCACACATCTAATTAGATACAGCAGACAGTATCACACAGGATAGGATTAGATACACAGCTCAGCAGACAGTATCACACAGGATAGGAATGGATACACGGCTCACTGCCAGTATCACACAGGACTGGATTAGATACACAGCTCACTGCCAGTATCACACATGATAGGATGGGATACACGGCTCAGTGCCAGTATCACACAGGACTGGATTAGATACATGGCTCACTGCCAGTATCACACAGGACTCGATTAGATACACAGCTCACTGCCAGTATCACACAGGACTGGATTAGATACATGGCTCACTGCCAGTATTACTCATGACTGGATTAGATACACCGGCTCACTGCCAGTATCACACAGGACTGGATTAGATACACGGCTCACTGCCAGTATCACACAGGACTGATTAGATACACAGCTCACTGCAGTATCACACATGATAGGATGGGATACAACGGCTCACTGCCAGTATCACACAGGACTGGATTAGATACACGGCTCACTGCCAGTATCACACAGGATAGGATTAGATACACGGCTCACTGCCAGTATCACACAGGACTGGATTAGATACACGGCTCACTGCCAGTATCACACAGGATAGGATTAGATACATGGCTCACTGCCAGTATAACACAGGATAGGATAGATACACAGCTCACTGCCCAGTATCACACAGGATAGATTAGATACACGGCTCACTGGCAGTATCACCAGGATGGGATTAGATACACGGCTCACTGGCAGAATCACACAGGATAGGATTAGATACATGGCTTCACTGGCAGTATCACACAGGATAGATTAGATACACGGCTCACTGCCAGTATCACAGAGGACTCGATTAGATACACGGCTCACGGGCAGTATCACACAGGACTGGATTAGATACACGGCTCACTGCCAGTATCACACAGGACTGGATAAGATACAGGACTCACTGCCAGTATCACACAGGATAGGATTAGAGACACGGCTCACTGCCAGTATCACAGAGGACTGGATTAGATACACGTCTCACTGCCAGTATCACAGAGGACTGGATTAGATACACGGCTCACTGGCAGTATCACACAGGACTGGATTAGATACACGGCTCACTGGCAGTATCACACATGCTGGAGGTGGATTACTGATGGTCTGTCGTGTTGCAGGTTTCGTGATCTCCTTTAATATCGATGCTCGGAGGCCGCAGGTTTTCCGGGGACCTGATGACACTCAGTTTGGATATAAAGTTCTTCAGCATGAAGTGGACGGCGAGAAGTGGTGAGTGGTATCACCGGTGATCAGCGCCAGCTCTGCTGCACTACATCTCCCAGAATGGACGGAAGGCTTTAAGATGGTATAGAAAGTACTCCATGCCAGGCTGCAAGCTGTCTCCAGGACTGGCATCTACAGGGGTGACCTATAGACCTCCGATTTGTGTTTACCTGCAGCCACCACAAGGGGGAGCTCAGTGCATACGGACCCCACAGCTAGAATTGTCAGCTGCCCCTAGTGGTTAGTGCAGGTACCTCTCTGGTTGTGTGAGGAGGAGCGGGGATTTGGAGCAGCACCCCTATAACACTGAAGTTGTACGTTACTACAATTCCCATCATGCAGTGTGTGGCAGTGGTGTGGTGGTGTTTGAGGATCAGGGCCCCTTTAAGGAGGAGGTTTGGCATTAACTAACGTCTATGGGCGGCGCAGTCACACCATGACAAACGTGGCTGTCATCTACAGTAATGTGATTCATCCTCCATGTTACAGGAGCGCCTCCTCAATGAGAGCCAGATGGGGAAGGGTTAATGGGGATCACGTTGTGTAATGACCCCGCTGTAGGAAGTGGGGTCTCCGGGGGCGTCCTCTATGCCGGGAGCTGGAGTCTGATATTCTACTTCTCCAGGTCACGTTACATCAGAGTGTGTGAAAGAACGAGAAAATACAAGCGCCTCGTACCTCGCGCCTCATCTCCTATCTGCCCCCGGGTAGGCGGAGGTCCCTTTAAATGTCTTATCCAGATGGGGGATGAATGTAAATGTACAAAGTGTTATATACAGCCATAGATTGTAAGCTCTTCAGCCCAGGGACAGTGCCAAAGGCTCCACTGTTCACAGTACACAGAACATATGCAGATATAGGGTAAACGTGTGTATGGAGTACATGTGTGTATATGGTACATATGTGTATGTGGTACATGTGTGTGTATGGTACATATGTGTATGTGGTACATGTGTGTGTATGGGGCACGCGTGTGTATAGGGTACATGTGTGTGTATAGGGAAAATGTGTATAATACATGTGTGTGTATGGGGTACATGTGTGTGTATGGGGCACGTGTGTGTATGTGGTACATGTGTGTGTATGGGGAAAATGTGTATGTAATACATGTGTGTGTATGGGGTACATGTGTGTATGGGGTACATGGTGTGTATGGGGGTACATGTGTGTATGGGGTACATGTGTGTGTATGGGGTACATGTGTGTGTATGGGTACATGTGTGTGTATGGGGTACATGTGTGTGTATGAGGACATGTTTGCATAGGGTACATGTGTGTGTATGGGGAAATGTTGTATGTAATACATGTGTGTGTGTATGGGGTACACGTGTGTATATGGTACATAGGTGTATGGGGCACATGTTTATATATTGTACACATGTGTATGTGGTACATGTGTGTGTATGGGGCACTGTGTGTGTATGGGGTACATGTGTGTATGGGGTACATGTTTGCATAGGGTACATGTGTGTGTATGGGGTACATGTTTGCATAGGGTACATGTGTGTATGGGGTACATGTTTGCATAGGGTACATGTGTGTGTAGCCTCCATGATCTTTTTTTTCTTTAGTTCTCAGTTGATGTTTTCTTCGTTTCGCTGTTTTCTTCATCTTCCTCCCTGAGAAATGAGAATCACAGACATCACTTATCCTACAGAGGAAGGTGGGAGGAGGAGGAGGAGGAGGAGAGCCAGCGACATGTACCACCGGAGACCATCATGTGTGATACCAACTGCTAAACCCTGTATCTAATCCTATCCTGTGTGATACTGTCTTCTGAGCTGTGTATCTAATCTTATCCTGTGTAATACTGTCTTCTGAGCTTTGTATCTAATCTTATCCTGTGTGATACTGTCTGCTGAGCTATGTATCTAATCTTATCCTGTGTGATACAGTCTATGAGCTGTGTATCTAATCTTATCCTGTGTGATACTGTCTGCTGAGCTGTGTATCTAATCCTATCCTGTGTGATACTGTCTGCTGAGCTGTGTATCTAATCATATCCTGTGTGATACAGTCTGCTGAGCTGTGTATCTAATCCTATCATGTGTGATACTGTCTGCTGAGCTGTGTATCTAATCCTATCATGTGTGATACTGTCTGCTGAGCTGTGTATCTAATCCTATCATGTGTGATACTGTCTGCTGAGCTGTGTATCTAATCCTATCCTGTGTGATACTGTCTGCTGAGCTGTGTATCTGATCCTAACCTGTGTGATACTGTTTGCTGAGCTGTTTATCTAATCCTATCCTGTGTGATACTGTCTGCTGAGCTGTGTATCTAATCCTATCCTGTGTGGTACTGACTGCTGAGCTGTTTATCTAATCCTAATGTGATACCTGTCTGCTGGCTGTGTATCTAATCCTATTCCTGTGTGATACTGTCTGCTGAGCTGTTGTATCTAATCTATCATGTGTGATACTGTCTGCTGAGCTCTGTATCTAATCCTATCCTGTTGTGAGCTATCTGTCTGCTGAGCTGTGTATCTAATCCTATCCTGTGTGATACTGTCTGAGCTGTGTAAATCCTATCCTGTGTGATACTGTCTGCTGAGCTCTGTATCTGATCCTATCCTGTGTGATACTGTCTCTGCTGAGCTGTGTCTAATCCTATCCTGTGTGATACAGTCTGCTGAGCTCTGTATCTGATCCTATCCTGTGTGATACTGTCTGCTGAGCTGTGTATCTAATCCTATCATGTGTGATACTGCCTGCTGAGCTGTGTATCTAATCCTATCATGTGTGATACTGTCTGCTGAGCTGTGTATCTAATCCTATCATGTGTGATACTGTCTGCTGAGCTGTGTATCTGATCCTATCCTGTGTGATACTGTCTGCTGAGCTATGTATCTAATCCTATCATGGGTGATACTGTCTGCTGAGCTGTGTATCTAATCCTGTGGGATATTAATCCATTATCAGTTGTATTACACTATCAGACCCGCACTATCAGACTACATTCCCCATCATGTACTACATTCCCCATCATACAGTCTGCTTAGCGTCATTCCTTCCCTCTGTTTCGGCAGGATCCTGGTGGGGGCGCCGTGGGCCGGATCTGATGGTAACCGTCAGGGAGATGTATATAAATGCACTGTTGGACCCCATAGCAATTCCTCTTGCACCAGGATCAACTTAGGTGAGTAGTCATCCTGAAGTAAGGTGCTATGGGGGACATTGTACTGACCGGAACTGTAATGGCGGAGATATTGGTGGTCACCCAGCTTTCCCTGTCACTGATGACATAGTACATTCCTTGAGGTTCACCTGTTATTCATGAGATGAAGGGGTTCTCTAATTTCCATATCTCATCTCTCCCCAACCCCCATCATCATCACCACCACCCTGTCTGCCGGATGTGAACCCTCTGAAGGTGATCTCGCTCTCCGGAATGTCTCCAAAAAGATGAATAACATGCATTTCGGGATGTCGCTGACCCAGGACACACAGGGCGGCTTTGTGGTGAGTCTCTGAGGAGGGTCATGTGACTTGCTACATAGCCACATTTGATGACCCTTGTAATTTTTCAATATCCGATCTGCAGCCCTTAAAGGGGTTGTCCATTTTACAAAACGCCATAATAGGAGGTAACAGACTGAACCCCTGTGTTTGCACTTCGGAGGTTAGCTCCTTTTACAGAATGGGTGATCTGTAGCAACCCCTTTAAGAAGGTTAATTGCTGTATATTGACACTTTAAAAGTACCCACAATTTTCAAATCCTCTGTGTAGGAAGAATTTTCTGAAAAATCTAATTAATAGTGCAGAGGGAACCAAGAAATGAGGGATGTTCTGACAGTGCTGCAGTAATGGGACCACACGCCAAGTAGTCATAGAAGAGTCCATCCTTCCGCTATAACGAGGGCAGATCCAAGATGAGGACAGGGCAGACCCCACACCAGGCATCATTCTCTCTCTTTCTGCAGTATTAATCAGATTTTTGAAAAAATTTACTGATACGGTAGTATTGATGGTGACGTCGTCACCGGGCAACTCTGTTGTAACAGTGGGATGGACCTTGCTGTGTTAAGGTCTCTGGTGGCCCCTAGTCAAAATATGATATGGGGGACCAACCTTCTTGTCATACAAAGCACGAGACCAGGAACTGTTGACAGACACAGGGTGGAAAGTGGTCTCCTCGACCTTCTAATTCATTGTGGCCCCCAGGGGGTGGTGGAGGCCAGATGGTATTATATGGGTGGGAAGGCGATGAACTTAGAGCAATTCCCCTTTGACCCTACTTTAATCTGGCACAGTTCTGGGACCTGGATTCAGTCTGTGGGGTCTTTTTAGAGATGTAAGGAAGTACTGGATACGGATGTAATACCACCATACCATGCCACAGTCCCATACAGTGTCCATATAATACTGCCGTATAGTGCATACAACATGACATTGATGCGTAGGCCTGAGATAATACTGCTATAAGTTCCTATGTATTAGTAGAGCTGGAAGTGTAGGCCATGGTGGGTCGGGAGGGCAGTGGACACCCTCGGGCAAGTGCCCTTATTGACCAAGCGTGGCTGTGTTGCTCCTCTCTTCGATGAGCCAACTTGTTTTTCACAGTTTCCACCTGATGCGCCTCCTGGTGTTTCAGGGGTTAATGGCAGGAACAAGTCAGGAGGGGGCAGGGGGTGAGGGCATATTTGTGGTCTTCCGGTCCAGGAGCTGCTGACGTCTTGAGCCAAAACAAGCGTCTTGTGACTGCCGAGGCAGGTAAGACATCCGCTCAGTCCTGAGTCAACAACCCTCGTCAGGTCAAGGAGACGGAGGTGGAAGCAGAGATTTCTACCAGTTAAGGGCTCATACACAGAAGCGTGGTTTGGGTCCACGTCTGTTCCGCTTTTACGCCGACCCATTGATGTATATGGGGCTGAAAAAGATCCGTACGTCCTTTATGTGCCGTCCACAAAATGACAGCATTATGGACAAGGATAGGACTGTTCTATTAGGGGCCGGCCGTTACGTTATGTAAAACAGCCAATGGTCATGTGCATGAGCCCTAAGACAGAGGGCGAGCTCTTGGGGCACTGGTGGTGGGGTGTTGTGAACCCAAATTACCTTATTTATCAAGAATATTCTCAAGATGGCGGGTAGGAGGGCGAGTGACGTCCTAGAACCTCCCAAAGATCCGTCCACCATAGAAGGTTCTACAGATGGTTGGTTGGTGACCCAGGTGAGGAGGTCTTGTTTACTATCTCCACTGATTTTGGGGTCACATCACCCTCTGTCTCCCCACTAGGCCTGTGCTCCGCTCTGGTCCCAAGAATGTGGGACCTCCATGTACAGCACTGGGATCTGCGCCAACGTCGATAAGTCCTTCAGACCCTCGGGGACCATCGCACCCACAGCACAGAGTGAGTCAATACCACTTTTTTATTTGAGGGGGGCACATGTTTTGGATGCATGGTTAGTGTCTGGTTTTGGCGCTTTAATATCTGGGACCCTTCTCTTCTCCTCAGGATGCTCCACGTACCTGGACATCGTCATCCTGCTGGACGGGTCGAACAGCATCTACCCCTGGTACGAGGTGCAGAATTTCCTCAGCAACATTCTCAGCAAGTTTTTCATTGGCCCCGACCAGATTCAGGTCAACTTCCCGTTTTTTTGTTACCTTCTTATTCATAGAACATCTGTGGTGAGGATCTACATATTTCTTACATAGAACCTGAAAGAAAATGGTTCGGTCCAAATATAAGGGGGGGATAGCAATAGAACACTGCCCCCTAGTGGCCGCATTCATACAAAAAATAGTCAAATAATTCGTGCAGCTCAGTGATGGGGTGACAGATATCATGTCGCTCCTGTCCCTTTAAATCTGACCTCCCTTACATTGTAAGTCGATGTGACTCTGACTACTGAGCGTGTCATTCCTCCGGAGGTCAGTCGGCGCTTCCTGTGTGGTTTCCATTCGATCGTTTTATATAGCGCCAGACGCTGATCGCTGCAGATTGACATTAGCAACACAAAGCAAAACTAAACCACACACATCTGGGCAGAAGTCATCAGAAATCCGGGCTGCAAATCCGGATCTACGGATAATGGGCTGCGGTATGGCCAGGACACAAGGCAGTTGCAGAAGTCTTCAACCCACCCCCCTCCTTTATATGTAAGGTGCATAGACTATGGCAATGTTCATGAGATATCTGCTTGCAGGTAGGCGTCCTTCAGTATGGAGAGATCGCAGTCCATGAATGGTCCCTGAAGGACTATACTACTGCTAAAGAGGTGGTGGAGGCTGCTAAGAATATCAGTCGCCAAGAAGGGCGAGAGACCCGGACAGCATTTGCCATCCACAAGGCCTGGTATGTCCAAAGATGGCTACAGCCCCATCCTGTATATAATTATATATGTACATGTATATA
Organism: Rhinella marina; assembly: GCA_900303285.1. Classification (NCBI taxonomy): domain Eukaryota; kingdom Metazoa; phylum Chordata; class Amphibia; order Anura; family Bufonidae; genus Rhinella; species Rhinella marina. The sequence continues at coordinate 19,000 of ONZH01000951.1, forward strand.
AAGGAATCCTGTATATAGTGATATGGAGCATGCTGGTATAACCTGGGTATCTCCTGTATATAATTATATATGTACAGCTGGTATAAGTTATACATCTTCTTGTATATAGTGATATGGAGCATGCTGGTATAACCTGGGTATCTCCTGTATATAATTATATATGTACAGCTGTATAACTATATCATCCTATATAGTGATGGATGCTGGTATAACCTGGGTTATCTCCTGTATATATATGTACAGCTGGTATAAGTTTATCTTCTTGTATATAGTGATATGGCATCTCTATAACCTGTATATAGTGGTATAACCTGTTGTATATAGTGATATGGAGCATGCTGGTATAAACCTGGTATCTCCTGTATATAATTATATATGTACAGCTGTATATTAACATATATGTGATATGGAGCATGCTGGTATAACCTGGGTATCTCCTGTATATATTATATATGTATACTGGTATAAGTTATACATGCTGGGTATAACCTGGGTATCTCCTGTATATATTTATATATGTACAGCTGGTATAAGTTATACATCTTCTTGTATATAGTGATATGGACATGCTGGTATAACCTGGTATCTCCTGTATATAATTATATATGTACAGCTGGTATAAGTTATACATCTTCTTGTATATAGTATATGGAGCATGCTGGTATAACCTGGTATCTCCTGTATATAATTATATATGTACAGCTGGTATAAGTTATACATCTTCCTGTATATAGTGATATGGAGCATGCTGGTATAACCTGGTATCTCCTGTATATAATTATATATGTACAGCTTATAAGTTATACATTCTTCTGTATATAGTGATATGGAGCATGCTGGTATAACCTGGGTATCCCTGTATATAATTATATATGTACAGCTGGTATAATTATACATCTTCTTGTATATAGTGATATGGAGCATGCTGGTATAACCTGGGTATCTCCTGTATATAATTATATATGTACAGCTCAGCTTATAAGTACATCTTCTGTATATAGTGATATGGAGCATGCTGTATAACCTGGGTATCTCCTGTATATAATTATATATGTACAGCTGGTATAAGTTATACATCTTCTGTATATAGTGATATGGAGCATGCTGGTATAACCTGGGTATCTCCTGTATATAATTATATATGTACAGCTGGTATAAGTTATACATCTTCTTGTATATAGTGATATGGAGCATGCTGTATAACCTGGGTATCTCCTGTATATAATTATATATGTACAGCTGGTATAAGTTATAATCTTCTGTATATAGTGATATGGAGCATGCTGGTATAACCTGGGTATCTCCTGTATATAATTATATATGTACAGCTGGTATAAGTTATCATCTTCTTGTATATAGTGATATGGAGCATGCTGGTAATAACCTGGGTATCTCCTGTAATAATATATATGTACAGCTGGTATAAGTTATACATCTTTCTGTTATAGTGATATGACATCTGTATAACCTGGGTATCTCCTGTATATAATTATATAACAGATGGTATAGTTATACATCTTTTGTTATATAGTGATATGGAGCATGCTGGTATAACCTGGTATCTCCTGTATATAATTATATATGTACAGCTGGTATAAGTTATACATCTTCTGTATATAGTGATATGGAGCATGGCGGTATAACCTGGTATCTCCTGATATAATTATAATGACAGCTGGTATAAGCTTATATATCTTCTGTATATAGTGATATGGAGCATGCTGGTATAACCTGGGTATCCCTGTATATAATATATATGTACAGCTGGTATAAGTTATACATCTTCTGTATATAGTGATAGGAGCATGCTGTATAACCTGGGTATCTCCTGTATATAATTATATATGTACAGCTGGTATAAGTATATACATCTTCTGTATATAGTGATATGGACCATGCTGGTATAACCTGGCGTATCTCCTGTATATAATTATATATGTACAGCTGGTATAAGTTATACATCTTCTGTATATAGTGATTATGGATCATGCTTGGGTATAACCTGGGTATCTTGTATATAATTATATATGTACAGCTGGTATAAGTTATACATCTTCTGTATATAGTGATATGGAGCATGCTGGTATAACCTGGGTCATCTCCTGTATATAATTATATATGTACAGCTGGTATAAGTTATACATCTTCTTGTATATAGTGATATGGCATGCATTGCTCTGTATATAATTATATATGTACAGCTGGTATAACCTGGGCATCTTCCTGTATATATTATATACACTTTCGTCCTTTTTTAGTTCTGAAGCTTTCAGCCCTGAGAGGGGCGGCAGGGAAGGCGCCACTAGACTTCTTATTGTGGTAACAGATGGCGAGTCACATGACGGGGATGAGCTGCCTCTCGCCTTGGCAGAATGTGAGAAACGTGACATCACCCGCTACGCCATCGCTGTACGTAACATTTGCAATAAACCTCCACACGGAGGATTATAACTTTCAGGTGACCCCCTTCTTACATTATACCTCGTTAGGTGCTGGGTAACTATATGAGGAGACAGCAGGACCCGAACTCCTTCATCAATGAGATTAAATACATCGCTAGCGATCCAGATGACAAATACTTCTTTAACGTCACTGATGAAGCAGCGCTGAACGACATTGTGGACGCTTTAGGAGACAGAATCTTCAGTTTAGAAGGTAGAGACCTCACAAAGCCCCTTATTCTGCCCCCACAAGGTGAAATAAATCTAGTGTAGTACCTTCAATCCACTAGATGGAGAAGCAGCACTGTTATCCAGATAATCTATAACATTGTAATTTGTAGTCTACTTTAGGGCAGGATCTATTACGGATATTATATTTGTGCTGGGTGAACCATTTTTGGGGCGATTGGGGTTAACTTCATAGCATGTCCTGATTTTTGAGTAGTTATACAAACCAGTTACTAAAGGTTACCTCACCCATTTATTGGGGCTTTCTCTACAGCGACTCATGAACTGAATGAAAGCTCTTTTGAACTGGAGATGTCACAAGTCGGATTCTCCATTCACATCCTGGAGGTAAGGAAAGGAGCAGCGTCTTGAAGTTGCCTCAGCTCAGACCCAGCATACCTTTTTACTAAGGGTCTACTAGGACAGGTATTATAGCGGTTTCGTGACAGGGATGCAGTAACCTCTCATACGTAGGTGTGATGTCTGCACAGCGGCTTACTATCCTAATCCATGTTTGAAGCATCCTGGGGAGGTTATAGAGGGCGCAATCATGTTATAATCCCTGGGGATAAAGCAGTCGTCCCACAGTGTGATGGACAACACCATGATCAGGATCTCAGTTGGTAGTGTAGTGACAGTTTTGGGGTTAGGGTTAAACCTTGCTATATGAGTCCTCACAATAACATTATGGTCGCGTGATCTCCACAGGACGGCATCCTGTTTGGCACAGTGGGTGCGTATGACTGGGACGGAGCAGTTCTGAAGGAGAGCCGGAATAGTCGGATTATGCCACCGCGGTCGGCCTTCGAGAAGGAGTTTCCAGTGAAGATGAAGAAACACGCTGCCTACTTGGGTAATATGACGTGCATATCCAATGGCCACGTGGTGCCACCAACTTCTTTCTTGGGGAGACCTTGGGTGCAACACCTGTCCACGAGTTATGTCTGCACTGACATGAATGGAGCTGAGCTGCAGTACCACATACGACCTGTGGACAGGGGTGGCGTTGTTTTAGATGAAAGCAGCCATGTTCTTCTAATCCTATACAACCAGTGTAATGTAGTAATTACTCCCTCAGGTTACACCGTATCCTCCTTAACGCTGCGCAGCGGGAAGACTATGTATATAGCCGGAGCCCCCAGATTCAAACACAAGGGGAAGGTTATTCTGTTTGAGATGTCCGGGAAAGGCAACGTCACCATCTCTCAGGCTGTGGTGGGGGAACAGGTGAGGAAGCCGTGAGTAAACCTAATGTATTTCCTGTTCATAGTATTGTCTCTTCCCTGAAATATCCTTTATGACCACCAGGTGGCAGTGTTATCCCTTGGGCTTTGTAGGTTACTCTAGGGCAGGATACCTCTGTTTCTGCTTTAATCTCGCTCCCATCCTCTCCACCATGTTCTTCCCTCCTCAGATTGGCTCCTATTTTGGCAGTGAAGTGTGCCCGCTGGATGTTAATGGAGATGGTGTCACTGATGTCTTATTGGTGGCTGCCCCTATGTTCCTTGGACAACACAATAAAGAAACGGGGCGCGTTTATATCTACCGGGTGGGGCAGGTAAGACCCAAATCATGGGATACCACAGTAGCTCTGCAGATATCTGACCACGGTGACACTTGGACTTGATCCTACAGGTTCCTCTAAGAGCTTGGCCAATGTTATATTACCCCCAAGATGAAGGGCTGCCTGTAGTGGTCACCACACTAACCCAGTGGGCAGAGTTATCCTCTTCATTTACATAAACAATGTTCATCACTTTTTTGTAGCTCCTGTTAACCCTGAATGGCACATTGCACTCTGACCGCAAAGCCCAAGACTCCCGTTTCGGCTACGCCATGTCAGGGTCTCCCGATCTGAACCACGATGGCTTCAACGATGTAGTGGTTGGAGCACCACTAGAGGATAACCATCGCGGGGCAGTATACATCTACCATCGGGTACCGCAACACCATCATACCATCTTACAAGCAGGTATGGGGCATGAATAATAGAGCAGACAAAAATAAGTGAACCTTGATGAGGGTGATAACCCTTCCTCTGTGTTGTCAGAGAATACTCCGCCTCTTTCACACGGCCTCACTTACTTGGTCGCATGCGTGAGCGCTCAGTGGACCTGGATGGCATGACTGTGACCTCACTGTGCGCCAAGGAGCATCATTGTGTGGTACAGATCCATCCACTTAGAGAAAGGTGGTGGAAATGAGATGGGATTGGAGGGTGATCGGGTGACTTGGGCACTGGAGACTGTCTTTGACTAGGGTGATGATCCTTGTTTCCCCCTCCCACCCCTCAGGTCTCGAAGCATCGTCCGCGTTAACGCCAGCTTGCTGATAAACCCAACCTCCATCAACCTGCTCCAGAAAAACTGCCTGAGACAAGGCAAGGAGTCCGTCTGCCTGAACATCACCATCTGCTTCTCTGTCAACTCCAAATCTCCCAGCAAATGGGACAGTCGCTTCGGTCAGTAAATAACCGTCAACACCGATTTCCCATTAACTTGACTGGTCACTACTATAAATTAGGAATGTTCCATCATGTTTGTAGGACTCCATTACAACCTGTCCCTTGATGATAAGAAGGTTACCCCCCGCGCTGTGTTTGATGAGAACTTCCAAAAACTCCTCAGCAAACGTATTCGAGTGACCACGGGCAAAGTGACTAGTATGAACCTGGGATTCCACGTCATTGTGAGTAAGACCTACCAAAAGTGGGGATGATGTCTAGGTAGCTTAATGACTGACCACTTATTTTGGGGAATCATCTAGTTCCTTCCTGCAGAGAGGCAGCTAGTCTGGAGGCAACGCTACCTTTCTTTAGAAATTTGGTGCTTCATGGTGCATGACTGTCCCACTTGTGATCTGTCAGAAGGTGGATTTGGGGTTAGGCTTATCCAGTCATCATTGTATAACAACTCCCACTCTCTCTCTCTCAGGATACCGCCGACTATCTGAGACCCATTGGCGTCCACCTGCGCTTTAACCTAAGTGACACAGAGTCCAGTCCTGTGCTTGACGACCGCTGTCCTACTTCTGTGAAGAGACTGGTGAGTTTCATTACCTAGAACCTTAGGGGAACCTAGAACATTGTGCCATTGTAGACAGCACTAAAGGTTCTCTGATCCCCTTGTCCTCAGGTTCCTTTCTTCAAGGACTGTGGTGAGGACAATGAGTGTATAACGGACTTGTCCCTCCGTGCTCATATGGACATCAATGGCAGCAGGTGAGACGCTGGCTGAAAACTTCCCGCCTCTGGTTCTAATCCTTATAGTACAGACATTTCTACTATTTATCCTTCCAAATCCAGGGATCAACCAACCATAATCCGGAGAGCGGAAGAAGGTGTCAGTGGAGATTGAGTGGAGAACCGCGGGGGAAAACTCCTACAACACCAGTGTGAAGGTCTGGTTCTCCAAAAACCTCCTGTTCTCCAGCATCTACAGCAAAGTAAGCAAAGCCAACCTAAACCATCAACAGCTACCTCATAGCAGTATCACCACAGGGGGATTAGATACACAGCTCAGCAGGCAGTATCACACAGGAGGATTAATTACAGGCTCAGCAGGCCAGTAGTCACACAGGATAGGATTAGATCACGCTCAGCAGACTGTATCACACAGGAATAGGCTAAGATATCACGTCTCAGCAGACATTAGATACACACAGGATAGGATTAGGCAGGATTAGATACACAGCTCGCAGACTGTATCACAGCTCAGCAGATGCACACAGATAAGTCACACACAGCTGGATAAAGATACACAGCTAGCAGGCAGTATCACACAGCAGAATAGGATTTAGATAACACAGCTCAGAGGCAGTATCACACAGGCGCTTAGGATTACACAGCTAGCTCAGCAGACAGTATCACACAGGGATAGATTAGATAGCACAGCTCAGCAGACAGTATCAACACCCGGATTAGAATACACAGCTAGATATCACAGCTAGCAGACAGCTAGCAGGCAGTATCACACAGGATAGGATTAGATGCTCAGCAGCTTAGATACACAGCTCAGCAGACTGTATCACACATGATTAGGATTAGGCTCAGTTATCCCAGCACAGCTCACACAGGATAGGATAAGATACACAGCTCAGCAGACAGTATCACACAACACAGCTCACAGTAGATTAGATCATACAGCCAAGTTCACACAGTGGGCAGGATACACTGTCTGTACATGAACCCCTGAACTGTAAAGCGCTGCTGAATATGTTGGCGCTATATAAATAAAGATTATTATTATGTAATGCTGCGGTGATGACATCATATCTCTCTCCCAGGCAGATGCGCAAAGTAAGGTGGAGTGCACGACGCTGTCCCCCAGCACCCGCTCCTGCAGTGTCAGTTACCCCGTCCTCAGATCCATGGCAAAGGTAAGAACTGGGACTCTCTACGGGAGGTGACAGGCGGACTGGGGTCATGAATGTGAGGAGATGTGACCTCTGTCGTCCTGCAGGTGGCGTTCGTCCTGGAGTTTGAGTACAGCTGTACCAGTCTGTTAAACAGAGTGCAGATTAGACTCACGGCCAGTAGGTAAGGGGAGGCGCTCCTGAGCTTCCGCCAGGCGCCTGGGCGGGGGTGAACTGTGCCTTGACCCTTCTCTTCTTCCCAGTGACAACACTGAACTAGACGAGACTCTTCATGACAATGGTGCCCAGCTCAGCGCCCACATCCGATACGAACCCGAGCTCTTCATTCAGAGGTGAGGACTTCAAATCCATATACTGCTTTATACCTAAAGTTGCCACACTCCAGTCACATCCAGAGCTGCATTCACAATTCTGCTATCCTCTCTGGTGCAGAGACCCTCCCCTGTAACAGCATAGGTGCAAATGCTCTGCAGAACGTTGCATTATGGGATATATAGCTTGTGGATGCAGCTTTGAATGTGACTGGAGTATAAGCTTTACCTAACTGACCTGCATTGTGTTTGCAGTGAGTCCAGCCTCAACCGCTATGAAGTACAACCTGTCCTGCTGTCCACCCAGGAGCCCGGCCCAGAGTTCATAACGAAATTCAAGGTAATGATGGGGGCATTATACAGAGCACGAATAGTACCCCAGCCCCTGCCATACATCTGTGGGCGAGGGCTCCCAGTGTTATGCCCCTTGCCACACGCACAGAAAGACACTGAAATATAGAAATAATGCTACAATGCTGCCACCAAGTGTCCATTATTTGAACTGCAATTCACCTGGCAGAGCCAGACAGCTAGCACCAAATACACTGCCGTGGCAGGTTGTAAGCACTGACCGTGCTGCCACAGAGGGTGACACACATTTGGTGCGGAGTGCCCCTTTAATAATAGAGGTCTACGTCTCTCATCAGGTGCAGTATGCTGACTGTTACCCCGTGTACAACGTGACGGTTCACATCCACACGCCGGCCATGGGCTACGGGGGGCTCTACTTCATGTCGGTGTCCAGGATATTATCAGCCGATGATGTAAGATAGGGGGCGCTCCTGTCACACTGCTTCTGACATTTTGGGGGCACAGAACAGTAACCTCCGCTCTGTCTCACAGGTGATCTGTATGTTATCCAATATGACCAGATCTAGAACCGCCATGGTGCCATTCCACCCCGAAGACCTGAGCCACACCAGTATACTGGTGAGTCATACAGTGGAAAGAGCAGCACAGAGTATTTCAGGAGGGAAATGCAGTTAGTAAGGAATCTGTCTCTATCAGAACTGCAGTAACAGCTGGTGCGAGACCATCACCTGCCGCATCCCCACCCTGCAGAAGAACGCGGAGCTCTCCCTGTCCATCCTGAGGATCATCCACAATCACTTCTTCACCAACGTGAGTGCAACCATCTGCAGCATAAATCACTATGTAGAGAGGACAGAGCGATGTTCTGCAGATCTGTAGAGATGTCAGGGGTGTAATAATCTGCAGGATATATCACTGTGTATCTGTCAGGAGGTGGAGAGGACAGAGCGATGTTCTCAGATCTGTAGAGGTCAGGGTGTAATAATCTGCAGGATAGTATCTGTCAGGGGTAGAGAGGACAGAGCGATGTTCTGCAGATCTGTAGAGAGGTCAGAGGTGTAATAATCTGCAGGATATATCACTATGTATCTGTCAGGAGGTAGAGAGGACAGAGCGATGTTCTGCAGATCTCTAGAGCGGTCAGAGGTGTAATAATCTGCAGGATATATCACTATGATTGTCAGGAGGTGGAGAGGACAGATGTTCTGCAGATCTGTAGAGAGGTCAGTGTAATAATCTGCAGGATCACTAATGTAACTGTCAGGAGTAGAGAGGACAGAGCGATGTTCTGCAGATCTGTAGAGAGGTCAGGGTGTAATAATCTGCAGGATATATCACTAGTATCTGTCAGGAAGGTAGAGAGGACAGAGCGATGTTCTGCAGATCTGTAGAGAGGTCAGAGGTGTAATAACTGCAGGATATATCACTATGTATCTGTCAGGAGGTAGAGAGGACAGAGCGATGTTCTGCAGATCTCTAGAGCAGAGGTGTAATAATCTGCAGGATATATCACTTGTATCTGTCAGGAGGTGGAGAGGACAGAGCGATGTTCTGCAGATCTGTAGAGAGGTCAGAGGTGTAATAATCTCAGGATATATCACTATGTATCTGTCAGGAGTAGAGAGGACAGAGCGATGTTCTGCAGATCTGTAGAGAGGTCAGAGTGTAATAATCTGCAGGATATATCACTATGTATCTGTCAGGAGGTAAGAGGAAGAGCGATGTTCTGCAGATCTCTAGAGGTCAGAGGTGTAATAATCTGCAGGATATATCACTGTGTATGTCGGAGGTAGAGAGGACAGAGCATGTTCTGCAGATCT
>ONZH01000952.1:0-14038 GCA_900303285.1 Rhinella marina
CCCTTCCAATGTACGAGTACTGAAGAATTCCGGACCCTTCTCACATCCACAATTCTGGCAATCTCATGCTCCATTTGTCCTGCTACCTCAACCGAGGAGGAGACTGTTCCTAGGAACCAACGGTGAGCAACATAACGTCTTGAGCAAAGACACATGAAAAACATTATGAACACGAAGGGAGTCGGGTAAACATAACCTAAAAGAAACCGGATTGATCACCTTGGTGATCCTGTAAGACCAATGAAGCGAGTGCAAACTTGTAGGGATGGTACCCTTCATGTTGAATTTTTAGTCGGATAACCATACCTTATCCCCAACCTTAAAATTCACACCCTTAGAACGTTTTCTATTCAGCCTTTAGCTTTTGTTGAACTCCCTTGGGCCTTTTCCAGGTTCGACTGAACCTGTGCCCAAACTGTTGCACAGTTCTTGAGAAAAATCATTGACCTCTGGGACAACCGACGCAGATGCGGGAACAGGAGCCAAAGCGTGGATGAAAACCCATATTGCAGAAAAACGGCGACATCCCAGAGGATGAATTAACACGATATTAATTGCAAATTCAGCCAGAGAAGGAATCTGGCCACACATGTTGGTTATCAGAAACATAACATCTGAGATATTGCTCAACGGATGGTTAAGACGTTCAGTCTGACCATTGGTCTCCGGATGAAAGGCTGATGAAAAGGGACAAAGAGATACCAATCTTATTACAGTACGCCCCTTCCAGAACCTAGACACAAAACTGTACTCCCCATCAGAAACGATATTCTCAGGAACACCATGCAGTTGACAATATTATCCATGAACACGGACGCCAAGACCTTTGCAGAGGTAATTTACACAAAGGAATAAAATGACACATTTTGCTGAATCTGTCAACCACCACAAATATCACGGTTTTACCCTCAGAGCCACGGCAAGTCCGTGATAAGTCCATGGACAGATGTGACCAAGGTCTACTAGGTATGGGTAAAGATGTAACTCACCCATAGGTCGTGTCTTGGTATTCTTGGACCTGCACAAGTGTTACAACGCCAGTTACAAAAGCCCTGAACATCTCTGGAGATTGACGGCCACCAATACTGCCTAGAGACCAACTCCTTGGTGGCATTGATGCCAGGATGTCCACACAAAACAGAATATGGCAACTCACCCAGCAGTTGCATCGCCAAATGAGCCGCACAAACAATTTGTCATTGGGGTGGTCGGCGGTACCAATGGGAGCAAGATATTGTCCTGCCGAGATTTCAGAAGCGAGTCAGATGAGGTAGCGGCCACGATGATATCAGCTGGCAGGATGGGGCTCAGGAGGGACGTCAGGAGGCTGATACGCCTTGAAACTTCGGGATAAGGCATCGGCCTTAACGTTCTTGCTCCCGGGTCTGAAGGTAACACAAAAATCAAAACGAGTAAAGAACAAAGCCCACCTCGCCTGTCTTAGGATTCAATCGCTTAGCGATTCGTAAAAACATTAAATTCTTATGATCCGTGAGGACCGTAATGCGGTGAACTGCCCCTTCTAAAAAATGACGCCATTCCTCAAAATGCCCACTTGATTGCAAAGTAACTCCCTATTACCAATGTCATAATTCCTCTCGGCAGGAGAGAACTTGCGGAGAAGAAGGCGCATGGCATAAGATTAGTTAAGGTGGAAGACCCCTGGGACAGTACAGCCCCCACACCATCCTCAGACGCATCACCTCAACTACAAAAGGCTTACTTTGATCAGGCTGGACCAACACAGGAGCGCATTCATAAAACACTGCTTTAACCTTTCAAAGGCCTCAATAGCTGCAGGGGGCCAATTGACCAGATCAGCCCCCTTGCGAGTCAAATCCGTAATGGGTTTGGCTACCACAGAAAATTTTTGACAAATTTACGATAAAAATTAGCAACCCCAGAATCGCTGGAGCGCCTTCAAGAGGAAGGGTCGCACCCAATCCACAATGGCCTGTGATTCTGTCACGGGGGAGACAAGGGAAGGTGTGCCCTGTACTTGAAACCCCCCTTCTTTCCCTACCTACTTGCCTCAAACGGCCCTAGGCGGCCGGGCGGACAACCACGAAGACGTTCCCTATACTGGGTAAGTGCAGAGGGAGGCGAAAGGGAACACAGGGAGAGACAAAACACAGACGGAAACAACACAATGATAGAGTAGTCAGCAAAGCCGGGTCAAACACAGGAGATAGCGTAAATACCAGGGGTTCAAGAGAAGAGAGGTCCAAGTCCAAGTCCAAAGTCAAGAGTTCAGAGTCCAAATAGCAAATCCAAAACACAAGGTCGCACAAGCACTGATCAAAAGTATAAACTAATCACAGGCATCTGAGTGAGGCAGTTGCCATCTTTAAATAGCCCACCCAGGATCATGTGATGTGGCCAGCATCACATGACCTGAGGCGGAGCAAGCTGTCCAAACAATATGCAAAGTAGCCATGTGGTGTGATCAAGCACCACATGGCTAAACCCCAAACAGAGAATTAACTCATGAAGTGCTGGCTGACAAGACCAGCACTTCAATTCCTATTGCTCGTCTCTAGGGGGGCGGAGAGGTCCGGCGATGTCGTGCAGAGGGAGCACGACGCCGACCTCGCGTGACATTTGTATTTGTTTTTATCTAAAGTGCCGCCATACAAAGCCAACATAGTGCTGTCCTATATTTGCCATAGAATGCTGCCATTTAGTCTTTAAGTAATATCACAATACATCGCCTAAATACGTAGCTCCATACAGCATCCAAGTAATAGCACTGTATTTTTCCCATATAATACTGCTATTCAGCATCCAAATAATACCCTATATACTGTAGTACATAAATAATACCAAAATGCCATTTTAAAATAACACCTCTGTGGTTATATAATGATGCCATAGATTTGTTAAATAAAACCTCTATACAGTATCCACATTATTTAGCTATAGTTCCCCATATTGACACTGCCATTCACAGCATAGCATCTAAATAATACCTCTATACACAGCGTCGATAACACTGCCATACAATCCTACAATGAAAGTGTCCAAATAATACCAATATGCACTTCCCACATGTGAGGAATCTGATTTATGATTCCCTGCCAACCCCCTTTGTGTCACATATGGCCAACCTGAGTACAATCAAAACAGCATAGGAGACCCAGCAAGGGGTCTCTGTTCCCAAAGTTGTGTAGTGAGAAACCTCACACCATCCAGTCCTGAGTGGAGCTTGATAACTTTCCAGAAGAACGTCTGCTGTGAATCTGTAACCACTCAGCAAATTCAAACGGATTTCTGCAGCTGGGCCGGCGCCGCAATTTCATAAGGATTTATGAAATTAGGCCGCAACTGAGCCAATGGCAGAGGACAGTTCTACAACCCCGAAGACGAGCGGGACGTGGCACTGGAAATTCTACATGTTTAGGATCCACGGTCGGGGAGATATGTGTACCTTCTAGAAGAAACTCAGTAGCTTAGCTGCGTTTTGTCTCATAACATGCCCTGGCATGAGGGCGACCCACTGGCGCAGGTGCCGTCATGATCAGACCTACCAGTGGGATGTTATGGACCATAACAGGTTTTGAAGATTTTTCTGGCCCAGCTGGAGGAAGGGGGGAGTGTGACACCCCCGGGAGCAGATGGGGCAGGGACGACATAGGTATAATAATGCTGGCCTTAGCAGAGGCCAGCGTCTTGTTCTAAGGAAAGGTCACCGCCTGTACGGTGTTGGAATAGGCCCAAGGAACCCGCTGACATCACCGCCTTTACAATCTCTTTATCCTGCTTGTATTCCCTACTGTAATCGGACCATTGGCTCGGTCGTGGCGTAATTTCATAAATCCTTATGAAATTGCGGCGCCGGAGCGGCTTCAGAATTCCCAGAGTTCTTTCCGGTGTTCTTCGCGCACCTGTCCGCAAACGTTCCCTTGCCGTGATAACACGTCAGCGTTATCGTGTTCCCGTCCCTTCTTGTGGTGAATGGAACCAGTCTCCAGCATAGTCTCCAGCATAGCAATCTTCTATTCATGCCAGATATGATGTGCAACTAGCTGAGAGGGTTGTGGTCCGTCTCCACAATGAAGTCATGCCCGTACAAGTAGGGCTGCAGATGCTGCAAGGCCCATACAATTGCCAGACACTTCTTCTCCATCATGGAGTAGGCCACCTCCCTCGGCAGCAGCTTCCGGCTCAGGTAGAAAACGGGATGGTTGTGGCCCGTAGTGTTGACCTGGCTGAGTTCTGCACCAAGGCCAAAATCACTGGCGCCTGTCTGTACTATAAACGGCCGCGTGAAGTCGGCTGCTTGTAGTACAGGGGAGCTAGAAAAGGGCGGTCTTCAGGGCCCTGAAGGCTGTCTCGCAGTCATTGGTCCAACTGACTGTGGAATGGCAGCTTCTTCTTGGTGAGGTCCATCAGACGCTCTCACCAAGCTACTATAGTGAGGAACAAACCTCTAATAGTACCCCAGCGGTGCCTAGGAAGGACATCACCTGTTTCTTGGTCCTGGGGTGGGCCAGGATGCGATTGCATCCACTTTTCCTGGCTCCGGCTTCAAAGCCTACCCGGTGCCCCAGGTAGTGGACCTCGCTGATGCCTAGCTGGCACTTTTACGGCTTCACGGTCAAGCCTGCCTGGCGGATCCGCCCAAGCACCCTCTGTCAGGTGCACTAGGTGATCCTCCCATGTGGGCTGAAGATGGCAATATCGTCCTTCAATTCCCTTAAGCAGCGTGTTGACCATCCGCTGAAAAGTGGCAGGGCATTCTCTTGCGAACGGCATCACAGTGGACTCGTACAATCCAAAGGGGGTGATGAAGGCAGAGCGTTCCCGCGTCTCACGGGTCAGGGGAATCTGCCAATATCCCTGGCTCAGATCCATGATTTTCAGGTACTTGTCCCTGGCCAACTGATCAAGCAGATCATCGATGCGTGGCATTGGGTATGTATCGGTGATCGTGACAGCATTGAGTCCCCTGTAGTCCACACAGAACCGAGTGGTCCGGTCTGTCTATGGGACGAGGACCACAGGCGAGGCCCAACACTGTTGGATGCTTGGATGAACCCCAGCTTCAGCATCTCATCATTCTCCTGGCGCATGTGCTGTTGCACCTCCAAGGATTACCTACACCGGATTGGGGGTAATCCTTGGTGTCCATGTGATGGACGGCCAACTCTGGGGCCCACGGCTGGGACTGTTGGTCCTCCAGGAGCTGTTGGCCCACCTTTACATCCTCAGTGGACCCACCCGCCTTAACCTGGACGAGCATGTCCAGGAGGGTCTCCTCCCCCTCCTCAGGGAGGTTGCATACAGGGAGGGCACATGCTTCCCTCTCATGATGTGCCTTCATCATGTTCACGTAGAAAGCCTTCCGCCTTCCCTGGGCGTGGTCCAGGGTGACCAGATACATTATGGCATTGAGCCCACTGGTGCATGAGGTAGGGGACCTCCCCAAGCTGCCTGAAGCTTGTCCGGCAGGTGTGGAAGATACTGCTCCCAGTCATGCCCGTGAGAGTCGACCAACATCTTAAGCATCTGCTTCAGGGTGCCATTGAACCGTTCATAGAGGCCATTCGTCTGTGGGTGATGCGGGCTGGTAACCAGATGTTGCACCTGTATCTGCTTACAGAGGGACTCCATCAGCTGCGACATGAACTGAGTCCCCCGGTCAGTGAGCATTTCCTGGGGAAAGCCCACTTGGGAGAAAATCTCCAGTAGGGCGGTGTCCACCTTGTCAGCCCGAATGGATGACAAGGCCACCGCTTCCAGGTACCGGGTGGCGTAGTCTACTACCATTAGTAAGAAGCGTTTCCCGGAGCTGCTGGCAATGGACAGCGGTCCAATCATATCCACAGCCACCCTCCTGAAAAGCTCATCAATGATGGGCTGCGTTAGCAGAGGGGCTTTGGGGCGAGGCTCCGCCTTCCCAATCTCTAGCAGGTGTCGCATGAACGGCAGTAACTAGCCACATCGGCCCCCATCTTTGGCCAGTAGAAATGCTTGGCTAATCTGGCCTTTGCTTTAGTGACCCCTAGGTGTCCTGCCATTGGAATCTCATGTGCGATCCACAACAACTCCGCTCTGAACGGATAAGGTACCACTAACTGTCAGTCTCTGGGCCACACCTCTGGTGAACACTGCTGGACCGTGACTCGGTACAGTCGTCATTGGTCCCAGACCACTCGCTTGAGGTTTAAGTCCAAGGGAGGCTGTGCCGCCTGCTCCTTGAGAGCATTCAGGCTGGCGTCAGCCGCTAATGCCGCCTGAAACCCCTGACTGGACGTGGCCAGAATTGACGAGACTGCCACGTCCTCTGTCAGATCCTCGGGACCTGTCTCCAGGCCCCCATCTGACTTGGCAGCCACTTGATTGGAAGGGGATAAGCCATCAGACCCCTGAGGGGCCCCTAGGGCCCCGGTGCTCCCACTGCACGTGACAGCAGCTATGGCCGCTGCCACCACCGGTAGCGCCTGCTTCCCCTCGGCTTCCAACAAAGTTGCCAGTCAAGACGAACTAACCTCTGACATCCCGGTTGTGGAGGAACCCTGTACTGGGGCCTTACCTGGGAGCCCTACCTCTCCTGGAACAGCCCTGACCTCATCTGCATCCTCCTCCCCCACAGCTGTCTGCCCCCTGCTTGTCCCCTCAGTAGCCACTACTGAGGACACACCCTGGGGCCTCAGCACAGCTGGCGTGAATGACCCCCTCCCCACTGAGGGAAGAGGCAAACATTACATCCCCCACCCCCACACTACCATTAGCAGGCATGTTAGGTACATTATCAATACCAACAGGGGTGGACATTGCATCACATTCTGCGGAATCGGACTCGGGGGGGTCAGCGGCCACGTACTTAGACACAAGCCGGCCCAATTCCATCCCCAGCAAAACACTGGCAGGGATATTTGAGGATACCCCCACCTCCCTTACTCCTTGACCGGTGCCCCAGTCCAAATAGACCTTGGCAACGGCAGTGCCGGTTCTACTCCTCCTATCCCGGAGACAGTAAGGGATCTCCCGGGCACTAAATCTTGTGGTGCCACCAGTTCAGGCCGTACCAGAGTCATCTCAGCGCCAGTGTCCCTAAGTCCCATGGCCACAGCCTGGCCCACGGTTACGGGTTGAAAATTGTCAAGGGACCTCCCACCACCCCCACCCATACACAGCACAGTTGACGATTTCTGGGTTGACGACTGGGATGGGTCCCTCGGGCGCTGGGGACAAATTGCCTTGTAATGTCCTGGCTACTTACACAGGTGGCAAAGTCGGGGTTCCCCTACCGACGTGGACTGTGAAGCAGGGGCCGGTGCCTCTTGGGCCTAGGGGCAGGGGAACAGGTACTGCGTGCTTCTTACCCCCTCTCCAGCCGACAGGTTTCCGGGCCTCTGAAGTCCTGTTGTTGGTGTATTCATCGGCCATGGCTGCTGTTGCGAGGCCCCATTTGGCTTCCGGTCACGGAGATACTGCTGGAGGTCCTCTGGGCAATTCTACAAGAACTGTTCCATGTTGATGAGCTCCTTCAGCTGCTGGATGGTGGTGAGCTCCAATCCCATGGTCCATTGGTTGACTGCCCTCAGCAAGGCCTGCATGTGATCGGCCCAGCTTTGGGTAGGGCCACACTGCAAACTCTGGAGCTTCTTCCGGTATGTCTCAGGGGTCAAATTATACTGCCGGACCACAGCCTGCTTGATATCCTCATAGCTCAGGATGGTCTCACTGGGCAGATACCCGAAGATTTCCAGGGCTTTTCCCCTGAGAGGTGGCGTTAGGAATCGTACCCACTGATCCTCTAGTAGTTGGTACTGATGGCAGGCAGTTTCAAATGCCAACGAGAAGGTGTCCAAGTCCCCATCTTTGTCCAGCAGGGGGAAGTCCTCTGCCCATAGCTTGGGAATCCAGATCTCTGGAGACTCACATCTGGCTGGGGAGGGCTGCTGCAGTTGGAGCTGGAGTTGCAGCACTCGCAGCTGGTGCTCTGCTTGCTTGCGACACTCTGCAGCCTCTGCTTGTTGGCGACGATCTGCAGCTGCCATCAGGATCTCATATTGCAGGCGGGGGGTCACAGCACTCTACCACTGATGATGGCGAGGATGGGTGCGCGTCTTAATAAGGCCCAATCTCCACCAGGGGCCAGTAAATAGTCCAGAAAACATCAATATAGACAGCACTCTGATTGCGGTTTGCAGTGTGAATTTATTATTTTTCAGCCGAACATTAGATAAGCTTAGATAAGCGACGTTTCGGGCTTACAGACTGCCCTTCATCAGGCTAATTGTGATGCGTGCGGACACACAGCCGGCATGTCCACACGCATCACAATTAGCCTGATGAAGGGCAGTCTGTAAGCCCGAAACGTCGCTTATCTAAGCTTATCTAATGTTCGGCTAAAAATAATAAATTCACACTGCAAACCGCAATCGGAGTGCTGTCTATATTGATGTATTAGGATCTCATAGGTCGCCTGGTCTCCAGCATGAAGACGGTCCAGGGCAGTTTGTAGGACAGCAGCCAAGCCTGGCTGGCTGGGGGGATGTGCACGTGGAGATTGGCCCCCGCGGGCCTGACCACCGGCAATTGGGGAGCTTTGGCTGTGCTCCCCCTTGCCTTGAAAAAAAGTCGCATTCCACCTCCCCCTGGCCTTTTATCTGGACTGCGTCCTCCGAGCCATCAGTCATAGCTTCAGCCATCTTCTTAGCCTTGCTTCTCGTGCTACTGGCCATCATTGCCACCGAGGATCACTAACACAGACTGCAACCCGATGTACACACAAACACCTTATTGTACTTGCACTCTAACTGTTTAGTGCTGAGCTGAACTTAAGACCCCAGTGGCCAAAAGCTGCTGCTGGCAGTCTTTAGTGTTTGGGAGTATGTGTCTCACACCCCCACACACTATTATCTCGATCCCACCTTGCTGCCACCAATATGTGATGAACCACGCCCTGCACGTGCTTAGGTTGGGATCACGTGGTACGGTTCAGTCCTAAGCTATAAACACGTGACTTTCCACACCCCCTTTGGGGTGTGTAAGGTTATATATGGCACGGTTTTTCACAGACGCCTCCAGCTTTCGTTTGATATTATTCCAGTCCGTTAACGGATTATATCTGGTCAGAAGCCAACCCGGGTAGCATATAACAATATTACCAAGAACACAGACGTGGGATTCGTGGATCGAGATAACAGAACAACTCAAGATTAAATTGTATATTTTATCGCCTTAAGGGCTCACTAAACAAAAAAAAATGTACACACAAGGAATGATATGTACAATGGTCCGATTACAGTTACAATGATAGTAGGGAATACAAACAGGATAAACAGATTGTAGAGTCAGTTACCATTAGATGTTATGCTTTGCTGTAGTCACGTGAAAGGCGGTGATGTCAGGAGTTCCTTGGCCCTATTCTAACACCGTACAGGCGGTGACCTTTCCTTAGAACAAGACGCTGGCCTCTGCTTAGGCCAGCATTATTATACCTATGTCGTCCCCACCCCATCTGCTTCCGGGGGTGTCACACTCCCCTCTTCCTCCAGCTGGGCCAGGAAAATCCCCAAAACCTGTTATGGTCCATAACATCCCACTGGTAGGTCTGATCATGACGGCACCTGCGCCAGTGGCTATGAGACCAAACGCAGCTAAGCTACTGAGTTTCTTCTAGGAGTTACACATATCTCCCCGACCGTGGATCCTAGACATGTAGAATTTCCAGTGCCACGTCCCGCTTGTCTTCGGGGTTGTAGAACTGTCCTCGGCCATTGGCTCAGTCACGGTGTAATTTCGTAAATCCTTATGTAATTGCGCCGCCGGCCCGGCTGCAGAGATCCCTTTGAATTGGCTGAGTGGTTACAGAATCACAGTAGGCGTTCTTCTGAAATGTTGTCAAGCTCCACTTAGGCTAGGAAGGTGTGAGGTTCCTCACTACACAACTCTGGGAACAGAGACCCCTTGCTGGGTCTCCTATCCTGTTTTGATTGTACTCAGGTTGGCCATATGTGACACAAAGGGGGTTGGCAGGGAATCATAAATCATATTCCTCACACCACATTACACTGCCATACAATGCATATATTTCCTACACTTTTGCTGCCTTCAGTCCTCAAAAATAACACAGATCAATGCCTAAGTAATACCTCAATACAGTACTCAATTAATCCTGCCATGCCATGCCTAAATAATACTCTTCTCTAATAGTTTACTAATACTGCATATACAGTCCACAAAATAATACCGCTTTATACATGTGGAACTGAATTTTCTTGGACTCGGGGTTGCACAGTTGCACACCCTAAAATGAGCAGTGAAAATATCACTTGTAATGCGATGGTATCTTTCATTGTTGTTCACTACTTCATCGCAGTCCAGGAAAGCTTGGTGACAAGCTGTAAGAGCAGCCATATTGGTCGTCACTTGGATGTCTAGGATTTGAATACATGACTGCTTTTCCACAAACAGCGCCACACATGTCTATAGATTCTGTGCGGTATTGAAGCTCACCCTCATTCGTTTCAGGCTGCACTACCAGACACCGACAGGTGTAGTGCTGTTTTTGGAAGAAAGATGCAGTATGTTTCAAATTGTGGACAGTCCCTTTAAGGACTTATGTTTCCTGGATTGTTCGGCACACATTTCTCCTGTAATTCCTTAGCATGGAGTATCCGGATACTTGTTAGCTGCGGCGAGGATTCCGGCGGGGGCTCTATAAGTGGATATCTGATAACTTTTCTGTGACTTCTGTAATGAGCTGCTAACAGGGTTCCATCGAGTATTGATTTCCAGGAATACAATGACTCCAGCAAGGGAAAGAGAAAGATATTCCCCGGCGTTCCATCTACTCTAAGAAAATATCCATCAGGCAGGCGGCGGGTGCTAGGTAAATACCTTAATGATGTTATGTATAATATATTAGATTTCCCTGCTGGAGGAGGCCGGGGTCCCCTGGGCAACAGCAGAGTACAGGAGGGGGGTACAGTAATAAGATGATTTATAACAATACATCGGAACAAAAAACTCATTTTGCCGTCGCACCATCAATAATCTGTCTTCATTTCACTGTGGATTAAATTCTCTTCTGCTTTGCCTAAGAATTATTCTACCTGATATAAATCTCCCGGAGATCCCACATGGAGGTGTGGGAAACTCCGAACAGTGCAAGGTCCCCTAATGGCCGGAAGATCGGAATCACTGGTATTAGAATTTATAGTTTCAATTTGCAATTGAGATCAGATACAATGTTATCAATTGTCTTAAAGGGAACCTGTCAACTTTATGCTGCCCTCACTAAAAGTAAGTGGTTACTGAGAACTGGCATCTGGTTGGTCCCATGTCCATATGTGCCCACACTGCTGAGAAAAATTAGGTTTTAATATATGCAAATGAGCCAGTAAGAGCAACGGGGGCGTTGCCTTTACACCTAGAGGCTCTGCTCTCTCTGCAACTGCCCACCAGACTGGTACAGATAATTCATCCTGAACTCTTGAATCATTAATAGAATGTAACGTACTTACCCATCTGACCCTTCCCCCGCCACGGACGCAGAGAGACCGGCCGCACTACGGAGACGCCATTGCTCTGCTTCTCCGCTGACAGTGGGGCTGGTCAACCTATCAGGGATCAGGGACACTGAACAAATCAGGTTTGGCACCAGCATCACGTCCTTCCAGAGGCGGGCTATTTAATGGGCAGCCAATGGCAACAGTTGCCTGTGATTGGTACTCCGGCCTCACTAGCTCCCTGTGTCTTTGTTACTCTTCATCCCTGACCTGTTACCTGTGTCTCTGACATTGTCTCTGATTTCTGATTTTGCCTCTGATGTGACCTCCTGATATGTGACTCTGCTTGTTATTTCACCTTGCTTGATTTTGAACTCTGGCATTCCACTGTGCTAGTTTATGACTTTGCCTGTTGACTTCGTCCCTGACGTAATCTCCCAGATTAACTCTGCTGTGTATTTGACTTAGTTTTTGGATTTGGGTCCAATGCTGGTTTTGCCTGTCTGGTTCTGACCTCTTTCTGTCTAACTATTCTTTTACCCAACTAGGTTTAGACACCTGCCTTTAGTTAAGCCATGGACCGTCATCCAGTTGTGGGACATCACTTAGGACGGATCAAGCAAGTAGATAGGGACAATGGTGCAGGTGAGCAAAGGGCTGCACTGTTCCCTACCCTTTCATGCCAGAATCACAGACCGGCCAAAAATCGAATCCTATGCAGGTCTTTGTGCACCAAATGCACAATCTCACCCAGTTGGTCCAGGACCTTACGGAAAGGGTCCAACACCAGAAGAATACTCAGTCTCCACCCCTAGGGACTGTTCCCTCACAGCTTCTAGAACCCTAAGTCAAAATCACTTTACGGATGATAGGAAACAGTTTTAGTCTTTCAGGGAAAGTTAAAAATTATACTTTCATCTCAGACCTCACTCCTCGGGGTCAAAGCAACAGAGAGCAGGTAATGCCAGGGATTATTATTTCTCTCCTGCAAGAGGATCTCCGGGAATGTGTCTTCTCTCTTACCACTAAATCTTTTGAGCTGTCTTCTGTGGACAATGTTTCTTCTGCTCTTGCTTCACTTTATGATGAACCTGCCAGGACTGTGTTTGCTGAGTCCAAATTAGTTTTGTTCCATCAGCGACACTGACCTGTTCAGGACTATTGTACAGATTTTCGCAAAAAATGTGTTGCCGCTCAGTGTAATGACACGTCTTTGAGATGTCTATTCCGTCAGGGTCTTTCTGACACTTAAAGGGGTTATCCCATGAATAATATAAAAAATGAAAATCAGACATCATATAGTACATGACAATACCTTCCTAACAAAGCTAGAACCAGCCCTGTACCTCACATGGATCCAGAGATCTCCACATTCATAGCTCTGAGTAGATTTATATGAAGCTGACAGCTCAGGGGGAGTGTCTTTTCCACTGTAGCTAAGGGGGCGTGTCTCAACTCTGCCTATCACAGCTCAGGAGGCGTGTCTCAGCTCTCACAGGTCAGGAGGCATGTCTCATCTCTGCCTATCACAGCTCAGGAGGCGTGTCTCAGCTCTCCCTATCACAACTCAGGGCATGTCTCAGCTCTCCTATCAGCTCAGGGCGTGTCTCAGCTCTCCCTTCACAGCTCAGGAGGTGTGTCCATGCTCTCCCTAACAGCTCAGGAGGTATCTCAGCTCTACTATCACAGCAGGACATGTCTCATCTCTGCCATCACACTCAGGAGGCGTGTCTACTCTCCATCACAACTCAGGGGCATGTCTCAGCGCTCCCTATCAAAGCCTCACGGGCATTGTCTCAGCTCTCCCTATCACAGTTCAGAGCTCAGGAGGTGTCCATGCTTCCCTATCACAGCTCAGGAGTGTGTCCAGCTCTCCCTATCACAGCTCAGGAGGCGTGTCTCCGTCTCTATCACAGCTCAGGAGGCTGCTCATCTCTCCCTATCACAGCTCAAGAGGGTGATCTCAGCTCAGAGGCGTGTTCATGTCATTCACAGCTCAGGAGGGTGTTCTTGCTCTCTCTATCACAGCTCAGGTGGCATGTCTCAGCTTCCTATCACAGTCAGGAGGCATGTCTCAGCTTTCTATCACAGCTCAGGAGGTGGTCTAGCTCTGTCCCTCTCCCTATCAAGAATCAGGAGGCAGCTGAAAGATGAAACTGAGTATGCGCCTTCTCGTGAGCAGGTCAAAGAAATAAGAAATTAAGCGGCACTATACAGATACATTTTACTTGAATAATTCAGAACTATACAGAATTTTAATGACATGCAATTACAAAAGTCAGATCCAGGTACTGTTTGAAAACTTCGAATATTTTTTGGGAACAACCCTTTAAAGGGAACCTGTCATCAACTTTATACTGACCTCATTAGGGCAGCGTAAATTAGTGACAGAAATGCTGATTTCAGTGTGTCACTTATGAGCTTAAAGTATGGTTGCTGAGAACCAGCATCATAATCATTGAGCCAAGCTGGAAAAGTCAGATCTACCTGAGAAGATCCTGGTTATCTAATCTCCTGTCTCCTGCCCATTGCTGACGATTAGCGTTCTCTCCTAGAGAAAAGGGAGAAAACTA
>ONZH01000953.1:0-42665 GCA_900303285.1 Rhinella marina
CTGGTGACTGTGGAGGCCAGGTCATCTGGCGTAGCACCCCATCACTCTCCTTCTTGGTCAAATAGCCCTTACACAGCCTGGAGGTGTGTTTGGGGTCATTGTCCTGTTGATAAATAAATGATGGTCCAACTAAACGCAAACCAGATGGAATTCATGCCGCTGCAAGATGCTGTAGTAGCCATGCTGGTTCAGTATGCCTTCAATTTTGAATAAATCCCCAACAGTGTCACCAGCAAAGCACCATCACACCTCCTCCTCCATGCATGTAGAGTCCATCCGTTCACCTTTTCTGCGTCGCACAAAGACACGGTGGTTGGAACCAAAGATCTCAAATTTGGACTCATCAGACCAAAGCACAGATTTCCACTGGTCTAATGTCCATTCCTTGTGTTCTTTAGCCCAAACAAGTCTCTTCTGCTTGTTGCCTGTCCTTAGCAGTGGTTTCCTAGCAGCTATTTTACCATGAAGGCCTGCTGCACACAGTCTTCTCTTAACAGTTGTTGTAGACATGTGTCTGCTGCTAGAACTGTGTGGCATTGACCTGGTCTCTAATCTGAGCTGCTGTTAACCTGAAATTTCTGAGTCTGGTGACTCGGATGAACTTCTCCTCCGCAGCAGAGGTGACTTTTGGTCTTCCTTTCCTGGGGCGGTCCTCATGTGAGCCAGTTTCTTTGTAGCTCTTGATGGTTTTTGCGACTGCACTTGGGGGCACTTTCAAAGTTTTCCCAATTTTTCGGACTGACTGACCTTCATTTCTTAAAGTAATGATGGCTACTCGTTTTTGTTTACTTAGCTGCTTTTTTCTTGCCATAATACCAATTCTAACAGTCTATTCAGTAGGACTATCAGCTGTGTATCCACCTGACTTCTGCCCAACACAACTCATGGTCCCAACCCCATTTATAAGGCAAGAAATCCCACTTATTAAACCTGACGGGGCACACCTGTGAAGTGAAAACCATTTCAGTTGACTACCTCTTGAAGCTCATCAAGAGGATGCCAAGAGTGTGCAAAGCAGTAATCAAAGCAAAAGGTGGCTACTTTGAAGAACCTAGAATATAAGACATATTTTCAGTTGTTTCACACTTTTTTGTTAAGTATATAATTCCACATGTGTTAATTCATAGTTTTGATGCCTTCAGTGTGAATCTACAATTTTCATAGTCATGAAAATACAGAAAACTCTTCGAATGAGAAGGTGTGTCCAAACTTTTGCTCTGTACTGTACATCACCATATTCTGACCCCATAACGTTTTTATAGTCTACTGAGCTGTGTGGGGGCTCATTTTCTGCGGGACAATCTATAGTTTTTATTGATACCATCTTGGAGTGTGTGTGTGACTTTGATCACATTTTATTACATTTTTCTGTGTAAGCGAAGCAATGAAAAATGGCAAATTGGCCATTTTGACTAACCCCCCCCCCCCCATTACGCTATTTGCGTATATTGGAAAAATATTTTTATATTTTAATAGTATGTGCATTTTCGATCGCAGTAATACTCATGATGTGTATATTTTTATTTAAAAAATAATAAAAAAAAAAGGGTCCTGTCGTTTGAATGTCCATAAAGCCTCTATTCCATGGTCCGTATTTTGCATTAGGTTTTGATCATGATTTGATAGCCAAAAGGAGTGGGTCCAAAACACAGAAGACATGCAAATATTTCCATTATGTGTTATCTTTCTTTTGGACCCACTCCCGTCTTTGCCTTACCAATACTGATCAAATACTGATGCAAAAAAACTGACCCTGTGATAGAGGCCATTAAAGTCCTGCATGTAGGACTTTTTTTCCATCTGAATAAAATTGATTTCAGACTCAAATGGGCAAAACTCATGCAAATTGAGCGGGACGCCTCTATCACACGGTCAGGATTTTGCAGCAGGATTTGATCATGCCAAAAGCATGATCAAATGCTGCCCAAAAATTGGTTGTTTGTGGATACATGTGCAAAATACATGATCTGCTTTTTTTGACCTGTGACAGATCAGAGAAACGGAAACCTAAACAGTGATGTAAACACAGCCTTACTGCTGACAACCCTCCCCACTTTTATTGGACCGCTACTTGAATCTTGGGCCACTGCACGGTTAAGTCCACACTGATAAATTAGACTTGATGTGAACATTGAGCTGTAAAGCCTCATTCACACGTCTGTGTCTGTGCTCAAATCCGTGAGAACGTGGTCAATAATGCATCCGTGAAGCTGTCCGTGAAGGATTTGCATTGGATCCGTGTGTCGTTTTTTGCTGTCCGTGTGCCATGCGTGTTTCACTGACACAGAACAACTGAAAAATAATTTTCAAAGCATCTCTTCCTAATGATCTGTGAAACACAGATGGCATCCGTGTTGCATCCGTGCTTTTTACTGACCCATAGACTATAATGGGCTTGATGGATCCAAGAACACGAATAAAAAAAGAGCATGCATCCGTGCTAAAAAAAAAATGGACCATGCTAAAACACTGAAGCGTGAATACACACATTAAAATGAATGGGGACGTGTGCTGTCTGTGGAGAACACGTGCAGCACATGTCTGTGGAACACTGATGTGTGAATGAGACTAAAGGCTGAATTCACACATCAGATATTTGGTCAGTTGTTTCCATAACTTACTGTGAGCCAAATTCAGGAGTCTAGCCTACTCTGATTAGGTATCATGAATAGATCTGAACCTCACCTGCTTTGGGATGATAACTGACCAAACAAGTGAAGTGTGAACTAAGCCTAAAAGTGACGCACAGTCATTCTACAGCCAACACAAGGGATTCAAAAGCATGTGTTTGCAGTGCCACAACATGGATTAAAAGAAACTTTATTAGCACTGCCTCCATGTCCTTATTTTGTTCCACTTAAGGCTACTTTCACACTTGCGTTTGCAGGATCCGTTTGTGAGATCCGTCCAGGCTCTCACAAACGGATCCGTCATAATACAACCGTCTGCATCCGTTCTGAACGGATCCGTTTGTATTATCTTTTACATAGCCAAGACGGATCCGTCATGAACTCCATTAAAAGTCAATGGAGGACGGATCCGTTTTCTGTTGTCAAACAAAATGGATCCGTCCCCATTGACTTACATTATGAGTCAAAACAGATCCGTTTGGCTCCGCTCCGACAAGCGGACACCAAAACGCTGCAGGCAGCGTTTTTCTGTCTGCCTACCAAACGGAATGGAGACGGAACGGAGGCGAACTGATGCATTCTGAACGGATCCTTATCCATTCACGATGCATTAGGACAAAACGGATCAGTTTAGGACCGCTTGTGGGAGCCTGGGGCGGATGTCACATACGGATCCTGCTAACGCTAGTGTGAAAGTAGCCTAAGAGTCATTGGGACACAGCTCTTGCAGGGTCGCACAGTAACTGTTTCGCTACCAGAAAGGACTAGCTATGCATGTTGCTACAATGCACAGTGATGTACACCAGGATACATTCTAAAGCTGGCATCAGCAACCTTTGGCACTCCAGCTGCTGTGAAACTACAACTCCCAGCATGCAAACATGTTTGGTTGTTCTTTAAACTCCCATAGAAGTGAATGAAGTATTCTGGGAGTTGTAGTTTCTGAAAAGATCGAGTGCTGAAGGTTGCTGCTGCCTGCCCTAAAGTTTAATTGTAGGTCGGGATAGAACTGATTTAATGCGCTTCATGAAAAATTAATTTGTTACAAAGCAAATTTCTTGGAGAAATTTGTCGAAGCAGCCAAATCAAATTTTTGAAAACTTCGCTCATATTTACTTTTTATTCATGGCCATACCCTCTGTGGTTTCCAAGATGCCTTGTTTTTTGATCTATACAGCGCTATTGCATATGGCAATAACTAATAAGCATGCCATAAAAGGGGTTGTCCAGGCTTTATAGTATTACGTAGTTACATAGTTAATACGGTTGAAAAAAGACACATGTCCATCAAGTTCAACCAAGGGAGTGGGTAGGAGTGATGAAGGGGAGGGGGACGGGTAACCTTAAGACATGACTCTACATTTCTTAATATGTGGTGACCTTCTTTTTCTCTAAGAATTTATCTAAGCCTGTTTTGAAGCCCTCAGCTGTCTTTGCTGTGACCAGCTCCTGCGGTAGACTGTTCCACAGATTCACAGTTCTTATAGTAAAGAAGGCTTGTCGCCCCTGGAGTCTGAACCTTTGCTTCTCCAGGCGGAGGCAGTGCCCCCTTGTCTTTTGAGGGGATTTTACCTGGAACAGTTTTTCACCATATTTTTTGTATGGGCCATTTACATACTTATACAGGTTGATCATGTCCCCCCTTATACGTCTCTTCTCAAGACTAAACAAGTTTAACTCCTTCAATCTTTCTTCATAGCTAAGATGCTCTATGCCCCTTATCAGTTTAGTTGCCCGTCTCTGCACCCTTTCCAGCTCCAGGACATCCTTCCTATAAACCGGAGCCCAGAACTGAACAGCATATTCCAGATGAGGCCGTACTAATGCTTTATACAGTGGTAATATGGCATCCCTGTCCCGCGAGTCCATGCCTCTTTTAATACATGACAATATCCTGCTGGCCTTAGAAGCAGCCGATTGACATTGCATGCTATTCTGCAATCTATGGTCTACAAGGACACCCAGATCCTTCTCTACAAGTGACTCTCCCAGTGTTACTCCCCCCTAGGACATAGGAGGCATGCAAGTTGTTAGTACCCAGATGCATAACTTTACGTTTATCCACATTGAACCTCATCTGCCAAGAGGATGCCCAAACACTTCACAGTCATCTTCCATAGACTGGACTCTACTACAAAGCTTAGTGTCATCTGCAAAAATTGAAACAGTGCTGTTAATTCCTCCCTCTATATCATTAATAAATAAATTAAAGTGGACCCAGCACTGAACCTTGGGGTACACCACTTATAACTGGGGACCATTCAGAGTAGGAATCATTCACCACCACTCGCTGAGTACGCTCCTTCAGCCAGTTCTCAATCCAGTTACAGAGTAGATTTTCTAATCCAACCGACCTTAATTTACCCGTCAGACGTCTGAGGGACCGTGTCAAACGCTTTTGCAAAGTCCAAATACACAATATCCACAGCCTCCCCCTCTATCCAGACTTCTACTCACTTCTTCATCAAAAACAATCAGGTTAGTCTGACAGCTTCTGTCCTTAGTAAAACCATGCTGGTTATCACTTATAATACTATTATCCAAAACATATTCCTGTATATAGTCCCTTATTAGACCCTCAAAAAGTTTCCCCACAATGGACGTTAAGCTCACCGGTCTGTAATTCCCCGGGGATGACCTAGAGCCCTTCTTGAAGATGGGCACCACATTTG
The DNA here is from genome assembly GCA_900303285.1 of Rhinella marina. Lineage (NCBI taxonomy): Eukaryota > Metazoa > Chordata > Amphibia > Anura > Bufonidae > Rhinella > Rhinella marina. Next base: position 5,303 of record ONZH01000953.1, read on the forward strand.
CTTTACGCCAGTCCCTCGGCACTATGCCAGTCACCAGAGAATCTTTGAATATTATATACAAGGGCAAAGAAATTACTGAACTAAGTTCCTTAAGAACTCTTGGGTGTAACCCATCCGGTCCTGGAGCCTTATTCACCTTTACTTTGTTTAACTTAGCCTTGACCATATCTATATTGAACCAGTTGAGTATATTACATGAAGTATCACCAGCACTTACTCTACCGGCAGCAGCTCCCACCTCTTCATGTGTATATACAGAACTAAAGAAGTCATTCAGTAGCTCCGCCTTTTCCTGATCCCCAGTAATCAATTCCCCATCACGATTATTCAGGGGTCCTACATGCGCTGACCTAGGTTTTTTTGCATTTATATATTTGAAGAATTTTTTGGGATTGGTTTTGCTATCCCTGGCCACCAGTCTTTCATTTTGAACTTTTGCTGCTTTTATAGTCCTTTTACAATCTTTATTAACCCTTTTGTAGTTATTAAAGGCTATGGCTGACCCCTCTGATTTTGTATTTTTTTTTTCTTTGTTTTTCATGTATTGCCCTTTTAACATCCGCATTAAGCCACGCAGGGTTTAATTTTAAGCGTTTGTATTTGTTCCCCCTAGGAATAAATTCTGCAGTATAGTTACCCAGTGTAGATTTGAAGGTCTCCCATTTATCATCTGTGTCACTACTTGACAACAGCTGCTCCCGGTCTATGTCCTGGAGTGCGGCCCGTAACCCTGGGAAATTGGCCTTTTTAAAATGAAATGTTTTTGATCTCCCAGCATGTTTATGCTTTCTACACTTTAGGATAAAAGTAACTATATTGTGGTCACTATTACCAAGGTTTTCCCGAACAATTACCTCCTCAACTATCTCTGCATTGTTAGATATAACCAGATCCAACAGTGCATCACTTCTTGTTGGTTCTTCTACAAACTGACCCAGAAAATCATCCTGCAATAAGTTAAGAAAATTTCTCTCCTTTGCAGTTGAAGCCGATCCATGACCCCAATCAATACCAGGGAAGTTAAAATCTCCCATTATCACTACTGTACCCGCCTGGGCAGCCCGCTCTATTTGTCTATGCAGCTGATCCTCTATCTCCTCAGTGATGTTTGGGGGTCTATAAATTACACCAAAAATAATTCTTTCATTGTTAGTCTCCCCTTGTAATTCCACCCACACGGATTCTGCATTCACACAATCATCACCCACTATTGTCTCCTTCATACTCGCTTTTATACTACTTCTGACATACAGACATACTCCTCCTCCTTTCCTATTCTCCCTATCCCTCCGAAACAGAGTATAACCCTGGAGATTGACAGCCCAGTCATGGGAAGAGTCCAGCCATGTCTCAGCAACTCCAACTATATCAATTTCCTCCTCCAGTACCATGACCTCAAGCTCAGCCATTTTGCCTGCAGACTTCTGGCATTTGTGAACATACACTTTAAATTACCATGTGTTTTTGTACATTTAGGTTTAGAAATGTAATGTATTGATGTTTTCTGACTAGACATGTTTTTTCTGCTGATTTGTAACACATGGATCTCCTTATCCACTGCTGTTATCCTCCCCCGTGGTCCACTTCTCCACCCACCACTCTGTTCTGACCACTCTCTAACCTATCTACCACTGCATGCTTTGCTTTATTTTCTGCTTGTCCTCCCCCCCCCCCCCATCCCTAGTTTAAAAACTCAGCCACCCCCTCTAGGATTCTCTCCCCCAGCACAGCAGCCCCTCTTCCATTCAGGTGCAATTTATCCGCAGAATACAATTTGTACCCCAATGAAAAATCAGCCCAGTGCTCTAAGAACACGGACCCTTCTCCCTTACACCAAGACTTGAGCCATGCATTCAACTCCCTCAGCTCCCGCTGTCTGTCCTGCGATGAGCATGGCACAGGCAGTATTCCTGAGAATACAACCTTGGAGGTCCATCCCTTCAGTTTGCTCCTAGTTCTCTATAATTATTCTTAACAGACCTCCACCTACCATTTATTCTGTCGTTGGTTCCCACATGGACCACGACAGCTGGGTCATCCCCAGCCCCTCCCAGTAATTTGTCCACCCGTTCCACCACATGCCGAACTCTGGCACCAGGGAGACAGCAAACCATTCGGTTGAGGCGGTCTTGGCGACAAATTATTCTATCCGTCTTCCTGATTATGGAATCCCCTACCACTACTAGCTGTCTCAGCCTGCCTGCTTTACCATCCCCCCACTACTAGATGGACTGTTCCCCCGGCTGTTAGGGAGACCAGTATCCACTAGGGTTGCCATTTCTGAGACTGACACCCTCACATCATCACCTAACTTGGCAATTTTGCTTGGGTGCACAGAAGCAGGACTGGCCTTCCTTTTCCTAGACCCCTTGCCACTCCCTCTATTCAGGTTAACCCAACTCCTTACATGGGCCTCCTGATTTTTCTCTCCACCCTCCATAACAGACCCCATAACTGCCTGTTCTGTGAGAAGCAGGCCCCTCTCCAGATCTCTTGTTTCCTTCAGTGTTGCAATATGCTTCTCCAGATCTCTAATGTGAGCTTCCAGATTGGCAACATGCTCACATCTACCACAGCGGTATTCACCCAGGAACTGCTGCTCCTGTTGTTCATACATGTGGCAGACTGTGCACTGTTGAAAACTTTCAATCTTACTATCCATCCATCCTTAGGATAGGTTATCAATATCAGATCGGAGGGGGTCCGACACCCGGCACCCCGCAGATCAGCTGTAAGAGGAGACTGTGTGCACACTTGCCGTCTCCTTTCTCTCTTCCTGTTTACCGCTGCTGTTTATGGCATCAATATTATAAAGCCCGGTCAACCTCTTTAATACTCCCAATATATAGGATTGACTGTTGACCAGGGTTTTTACTTAACTAGCCCTTATTGTGCAAGAAGTTGTGAGACTTTTTCCCTATAATTTAAATGCTTGACTAAAGAGTGCAGTTATATCAGTGGGGAAGTGCAATAGGGTTTTTTGCCCACTAGGCAATTTGTGACATGGCCCGTCCCAATTGAAAATGCATCAACTTATGGGCAGAGTTCTTGTTCTGGGACAACGACTTCATAGTCCAGAGTCTGGAAAATACATTAGATACCGTAGTGTGTCATGTGGACATACAGCCACATGGTGGCAGTATTTGTTACAGACACAGGACGCGCTAAGAGAGATCTATCTACATCCCATGTGGTGAACAGGGGAGCCGTTTCTTCATTGTGTAGGGCCAGAGCCTGTTGTAGGCTCTGATGCCTTTCACAGGTATGTAATGTAGATGGCAATACTACATTGGAATATACAGAATTTTCTATTTAGCAGTATATTTAAATCCATTGGTAAATAGAAATGCCAATCTGATGATTACATGTTGTTAGGGCCTCGGGAGCCTTGAGAAATTAAACAGTAAAAAAAAGTTTTTTTTAAAAAAAACCTAAAAATTAAAATCCACCAGAATCAAAATAAACAATAACAAAATGAACATCCTAGGCATCGCTGCATTCTAAAAATGCCTATACTATTAAATATAAAAATATTTATCCCATTCTGTGAATGGCGTAATGGAGGGGGAAAATCTGTATTAGTATTAAAACACAAGAAAAACTGTATAACAGCTCATGCACATGAAGAACGTATTTTTGTTCCGTTTCCGTATGTCCGTATTTCTGTTCCGCAAAAAAATACATGTCTTACTATTGTCCGCATTACGAACAAGGATAGGGCTGTTCTATTGGGGGCCATCTGTTCCATTTCGCAAAATACAAACGCTTGTGTGCATCAGCACTAAATGTGTAGTATCATTGTAATTCTACTGAACCGGAGAATAAAGTAAGGTAACTGGTCAGTTTTAGGCCTCATGCACACAAACGTATTTTCTTTCCATTTCCATTCTGTTTTTTTTTTTTTTTGTTTGTTTGTTTTTGCGGACCATATGCGGAACCATTCATTTCAGTGGGTCCACAAAAAACAAACAACAGAAGTTTCTCTGTGTGCATCCCGTTTCCGTATGTCCGTTCCGCAAAAGGATAGAACATGTCATATTATTGTCCACATTACAGACAAGGATATGACTGTTCTATTAGAGGCCAGCTGTTCCGTTTCACAAAATATGGAATGCACATGGATGTCATCCGTATTTTTTGCGGATCTGTGTTTTACGGACCGCAAAACACATATGGTCATGTGCATGAGACCTTACCACGTATGGAAAGGCTGTAAAAACAAAGGGGCACATTTATTAAGACCAGCATTTTAGATCTGGCCCTGCCCTGGCGGTGGATCCAATGGAGTTGTGAAGAGACACTGCTCTCTTCATTACTTTGGCGGGTCTACCGCCGCTTCTAAACCAGGCTTAGAAAATGATGAATGAGACGGGTGTGATTAATAAATGACCTCCAAAATCCTTAAAACTATGGCGGAATTGCATTTTTTTTTATTTAATTTTTTTTTTATGCCACCCCATTTTAGAATTTTTTTTTTTTTCCAGCTTCCCTCTACATCATATTCAGGGTTAAATGGTGCAATTAGAAAGTACAACCTGTTGAGGGAAAAAAAACAAGCCCTCATACGGCTATGTGAAGGAAAAATATGGCTCTGGGAAAACAGGGAGTCAAGAACAAAAATCGAAAATCCATACTTGAGGTTTTTTTTTTTCCTCCCCTCATTCTCATTTAGAATTTTTTTTCCCAGCAACCCACTACTTTGTATGGAACATTAAATGGTGCCATTTAGAAATTACAGTTTGCTTCACAGAAACCAGGCCATCATACAGCTATCAGCGGAAAAAAAATAAAAGGCGTTTTATGTAAAAAAATAAAAAAAATAAAAATTGCTGTGTCAGGAAGAGATTTGATTGCAGTATGAGACACATTAAGAAGGACGGTATCTTAATTTTGTATTTTTTTTTTAAATCTGCAGCTTAAGTTTGAAAGTGATACTTTAGTGTGATCATAGGTCAGTTTATATTTGTTGCCATTCACTTTTATATTAACTTATGTTTTGTAGGTGGTTCCACCCTTTTTATTGAGACATCCCTCCGTCGTCCTTTAGACAAAGAAAATAAAGATGGTTCCTTAGAAGTAACAGGCCAGCTTGGAGATGTTATGAAAGAGAGCGCTAAAATTGCTTACACATTTGCACGTGCCTTCCTTATGAAGATACACCCTGATAATGGATTCCTAGTGACGTCTCACATTCATTTGCATGTGCCAGAGGTGAGGATATGGCTGTGTAAAGACAACTATGATCTTGCCTAAGGATAAAAAAAGGTTAAAAAAAACTGAAGCACACTGGCCAGTTCATTTTGCACTAATGGTTGCTAGGGTGTTAAGTTGTTTTTCTTCACTAAAGTGAAAAACCGATGAAAGCTGATGGAAAAACCAGCAAACTAAATTCAATCTTAAAAAAAATGGATAGTTTTTTGTTGTCAGAGCTCAGATGACTTCCATTTTGCATGTCTGCAAGAGACCTAAGGAACTGCATTTGAAATTGAACTATTAGGGCTTGTCCACAAGTACTGGATTTTCTATTTGGATTTGTAGATGGAAAATGCACAGCAAATTACAGTATCAGCAAAGTAAAGGAGATTTGTAGAAATTTAATCTACACATTATGTAAATTTTCCATTCAGAAATTGGCCTCCCGTTCACATTTTTTAAATCCCTAACATATCAGTTTCTGCTACGGTTTTCCTCATTAAAGGGGATCTCTGGCCCTCACTTGAAAATTGGCCTATTGACTATAAATATCCTGGGCATTCGAGTATAAATATATAAAATGACACCAAACAGCTTTTTTTGTGACTTCACTTCCCAAAAAGTGAGATAAAAAGCGATCAGAAAGGCAAATGTACCCCAAATTGGTGCCAATAAAAACTACAGCTTGTCCTGCAAAAAAACAGTCACACAGCTCAGTCAACAAAAAAATGTCAGAAAATCCAGATGCTGCTCCTTCCCTTCTGAGCCCTGGCGTATACCCAAATAACAGTTTACAACCACAATTGGGGTGTATTCAGGAGAAACTGGGTAGAAAATTGTGGGATCATATTCTCATGGTATCCTTTTTGAAAAAAAATGTTTCTTGTAAAAAAAAAAATTTTAAAAAAATTTAATTTTAATAATTTTTTAAATAAATTCTATTAAACGCCTGTTGGATCAAGTACTCACTAAACCCCTTAAAAATTCCTTGGGTGATGTAGTTTGCAAAATCTGGTCACTTTTTGGGGGGTTTCACTGTAGGGGTACCTCAGGGTCTCTTCAAATGCAACATGGCGCCTAAAGACCATTCCAGTAAAATCTGCCCTCCAAAAACTATATGACGCTACTTGCTTCTGAGCCCTGTTATGTGCCCATACAGCGGTTTACTACCACATATGGGAAGTCTTTGCAAACTACAGAATCAGGGTGATAAATATTGAGTGTTTTTTTTGGTTAACCCTTGATGTGTTACAGGACAATGTATTAAAATGGAAACTTTGCAAAAAAAAGTGAAATTTTGAAATTTCACCTCCTTTTTTAGGTAATTCCTATGGAATACTTAATTGGTTAACATTTCTAAAACGAGAGGTGTAGTTTTTAAAATGGAGTCATTTATGGATGGTTTCTATTATGTGAGCTCCTCAAAGTGACTTCAGAACGAAACTAATCCTTAAACCCTTCACTACCAGCGCCGTGCATGTATGGTCATGGGCAAACACGGTGCTCGCACGTGCTGTGGGCATCATGGCTGGCGGGTCTCTGCTTTTTCAAACAGCAGAGACCCGGCTAATGATGGCGACCGGCAATAATGCCGATTGCGGTCATTCAAGCCTTTAGATGCCGTGATCATGGACAGGCATCTTACTATCCACCATTTTGGCTGCCACTGAACCACTAATGCTGAGGATCATTTTTTGGACGACACTAGACTAAGCACACACCCTGACCTGGCACACATCTATATGGGGTAGACTTTGGCATGCAAGAATACAATGTGATCTACAGTGCCTTGCGAAAGTATTCGGCCCCCTGGAACTTTTCAACCTTTTGCCACATTCAGGCTTCAAACAAAAAGATATAACTTTTTAAATTTTTGGTGAAGAATCAACAACAAGTGGGTCACAATTGTGAAGTGGAACGAAATTTATTGGATCATTTAAACTTTTTTTGTAATAATAAAACTGAAAAGTTGGGCGTGCAAAATTATTCGGCCCATTTACTTTCAGTTCAGAAAACTCACTCCAGAAGTTCATTGAGGATCTCTAAATGATCCAATATTGTCCTAAATGACTGATGAAGATAAATAGAATCACCTGTGTGTAATCAAGTCTCCATATAAATGCACCTGCTCTGTGATAGTCTCAGGGTTCTGCATCATGAAGACCAAGGAACACACCAGGCAGGTCCGTGATACTGTTGTGGAGAAGTTTAAAGCCGGATTTGGATACCAAAAGATTTCCCAAGCTTTAAACATCCAAAGGAGCACTGTGCAAGCGATCATATTGAAATGGAAGGAGTATCAGACCACTGCAAATCTACCAAGACCCGGCCGTCCCTCTAAACTTTCATCTCAAACAAGGAGAAGACTGATCAGAGATGCAGCCAAGAGGCCCATAATCACTTTGGATGAACTTCAGAGATCTACAGCTGAGGTGGGAGAGTCTGTCCATAGGACTACAATCAGTTGAACACTTCACAAATCTGGCCTTTATGGAAGAGTGGCAAGAAGAAAGCCATTTCTCAAAGAAATCCATAAAAAGTCTCGTTTACAGTTTGCCACAAGCCACCTGGGAGACACACCAAACGTGGAAGAAGGTGCTCTGGTCAGATAACACCAAAATTGAACTTTTCGGAAACAATGCAAAATTATATGTTTGGCGTAAAAGCATCACAGCTCCTCACCCTGAACACACCATCCCCACTGCCAAACATGGTGGTGGCAGCATCATGGTTTGGGCCTGCTTGCCATCAGCAGGGACAGGGAAGATGGTTAAAATTGATGGGAAGATGGATGGAGCCAAATACAGGACCATTCTGAATGAAAACCTGTTGGAGTCTGCAAAAGACCTAAGACTAGGATGGAGATTTATCTTCCAACAAAACAATGATCCCAAACATAAAGCAATAATTTTGCACGCCCCACTTTTCAGTTTTATTATTAAAGGGTTTCTGTCATCAGATTTGTGCCTATAAAACCGGTTGTCATTTGCAATGTGCAAATGACACCTGATGGCAAATCTGTTAATCATGTAGTAAATAGTTGCGCCGTTTTTGAGATATTTAATCTTTTTTAATATGCAAATTAACCTTACTAGGTGCAGGGGGCGGTAACCCTGCACCTAGTAGCGCCGTTTCCCCACCTCTAAACACGCCTCCGTTTTGTTGATTGACAGGGCCAGGCAGCTAGCTCTGCCGGCCCTGTCCGTGGCCGAAATCCCACGCCTGCGCAGTGCGATCTACATTCGTCGTAGTGAGAGCCGCCCCCGACAGAGCTAGCTGCCTGGCCCTGTCAATCAACAAAACGTAGGCATGTTTAGAGGTGGGGAAACGGCACTACTAGGTGCAGGGTTACCGGCCCCTGCACCTAGTAAGGTTAATTTGCATATTAAAAAGATTAAATATCTCAAAAACGGCGCAACTATTTACTATATGATTAACAGATTTGCCGTCAGGTGTCATTTGCACACTGCAAATGACAACCGGTTTTATAGGCACAAATATGATGACAGAAACCCTTTAAAAAAAAAAAAAAAAAAAAAAAAAAAAAAGTTTAAATGATCCAATAAATTTCGTTCCACTTCACAATTATGACCCACTTGTTGTTGATTCTTCACCAAAAATTTAAAATGTTATATCTTTTTGTTTGAAGCCTGAAATGTGGCAAAAGGTTGAAAAGTTCCAGGGGGCCGAATACTTTCGCAAGGCACTGTATCAGCTTATTATATTTTTCTTACATCTTGTTGCCTCAGTCTTACGTGAGTGCTATTGATTTGAATCTCTTTGAACCAGGTCAAGGAGTTATATACATACAGTACAGAGCAAAAGTTTGGACACACCTTCTCATTCAAAGAGTTTTCTGAATTTTCATGACTATGAAATTTGTAGATTCACACTGAAGGCATCAAAACTATGAATTAACACATGTGGAATTATATACTTAACAAAAAAGTGTGAAACAACTGAAAATATGTCTTATATTCTAGGTTCTTCAAAGTAGCCACCTTTTGCTTTGATTACTGCTTTGCACACTCTTGGCATTCTCTTGATGAGCTTCAAGAGGTAGTCACCTGAAATGGTTTTCACTTCACAGGTGTGCCCTGTCAGGTTTAATAAGTGGGATTTCTTGCCTTATAAATGGGGTTGGGACCATGAGTTGTGTTGGGCAGAAGTCAGGTGAATACACAGCTGATAGTCCTACTGAATAGACTGTTAGAATTTGTATTATGGCAAGAAAAAAGCAGCTAAGTAAAGAAAAACGAGTGGCCATCATTACTTTAAGAAATGAAGGTCAGTCAGTCCGAAAAATTGGGAAAACGTTGAAAGTGTCCCCAAGTGCAGTCGCAAAAACCATCAAGAGCTACAAAGAAACTGGCTCACATGAGGACCACCCCAGGAAAGGAAGACCAAGAGTCACCTCTGCTGCGGAGGATAAGTTAATCCGAGTCACCAGCCTCAGAAATCGCAGGTTAACAGCAGCTCAGATTAGAGACCAGGTCAATGCCACACAGAGTTCTAGCAGCAGACACATCTCTACAACAACTGTTAAGAGAAGACTGTGTGCAGCAGGCCTTCATGGTAAAATAGCTGCTAGGAAACCACTACTAAGGACAGGCAACAAGCAGAAGAGACTTGTTTGGGATAAAGAACACAAGGAATGGACATTAGACCAGTGGAAATCTGTGCTTTGGTCTGATGAATCCAAATTTGAGATCTTTGGTTCCAACCACCGTGTCTTTGTTCGACGCAGAAAAGGTGAACGGATGGACTCTACATGCCTGGTCCCCACCGTGAAGCATGGAGGAGGTGTGATGGTGTGGGGGTGCTTTGCTGGTGACACTGTTGGGGATTTATTCAAAATTGAAGGCATACTGAACCAGCATGGCTACCACAGCATCTTGCAGCGGCATGCTATTCCATCAGGTTTGTGTTTTTGTTGGACCATCATTTATTTATCAACAGGACAATGACCCCAAACACACCTCCAGGCTGTGTAAGGACTATTTGACCAAGAAGGAGAGTGATGGGGTGCTACGCCAGATGACCTGGCCTCCACAGTGACCAGACCTGAACCCAATCGAGATGGTTTGGGGTGAGCTGGACCGCAGAGTGAAGGCAAAAGGGCCAACAAGTGCTAAGCATCTCTGGGAACTCCTTCAAGACTGTTGGAATACCATTTCAGGTGACTACCTCTTGAAGCTCATCAAGAGAATGCCAAGAGTGTGCAAAGCAGTAATCAAAGCAAAAGGTGGCTACTTTGAAGAACCTAGAATATAAGACATATTTTCAGATGTTTCACACTTTTTTGTTAAGTAGATAATTCCACATATGTTAATTCATAGTTTTGATTCCTTCAGTGTGAATCTACAATTTTCATAGTCATGAAAATACAGAAAACTCTTTGAATGAGAAGGTGTCCAAACATTTGGTCTGTACTGTATATATGTGTGCTTGTTCTTCTGCTGGTTATTTTCTTATTATATATAGGTTATGACTCCTCTAGTATGTGGTGTCTGATTAGCATCTGTGGTGGGCATTTATCTAGCAAGCTACTGATTATCTTCTTGCATCTGATCATGAATTATTTGGGAGATATATATGTAGTCCTCTGAGGAACTGACACCCTTGAACGGTGCAGGGAAACGCATGGGGACATATGCCAGTATCCAGATCATCGTATCTGTTCTTCTGTTGAAGGCATTAAGTACTGTCTTTTGAGATTGCATTTTTTTATGTCTGGTCATATTTATTATTTATCTGGACCACAGACATCTGACGATTAACTGATCTTCGTAATAGATCTCTCTTGGTGGTGGTATCTATTTCTTGTCAAGGACATGTAGGGCATGTAGGAGGTTCCTGACACAGGATGGACCCTATCGGGACAGCCATTCCTTTTAGTAGGCAGGGTAGTCTGTAGGACAAGCGCTGAGGGTAAGTTATCTCTTCCTTTTTGTAGTATTGGCCCGTTTACCCAGCCCAAATGAATTATTCGCACTTATTGGTGTATTTTAATGAAGGTGCTCTGTGTTTTATTAAGTAAATGACACTAGTGATCGACTGGGTCTTCTGATGCCCTTATTTATCAGACCTGTGAATAACAGTTTTTGTTTTTCGACAGTTTTTATAAATCTGCTCCAGTGACTCTATTTTTTTTCATTTGGCATGTAGTATACATGCAGTGTTTATCTTTGAACTTTCTAATCTCGTAACAATCTAATTTTTGTAAAATGCAGATCATAGTAATTTTCTTTGTTCTGTACAGGGCGCTACACCGAAGGATGGGCCTAGTGCAGGCTGCACAATTGTTACTGCGTTGCTTTCACTTGCTTTGGGACGTCCAGCTCGTCAAAATGTGGCAATGACTGGAGAGGTGTCACTGACGGGGAAAATCCTGCCTGTAGGTGGTATCAAAGAAAAAACAATAGCTGTAAGTATGCAGACATCCATTAGTTCTAAATTATTTACTGCATTTTTATCATATTGCCTAGAGACTCAGAGAAGCTTCATGCTTAAAATGTCAGTGGTTTTATTGTGTTGTACGATACTACTTCACAATAGTTATTGGCTGAACGAGGATATCTTCTCCAAATTCCATATTAGCATGCTTATTTACTGCTGAGATAAGCTACTGTCAGGTATACTGTATTTTAACTAGATTTTCCCTAATGAAACATACAGATATAGGAGGGACACTTAAGAATAGGGATGCACAACCCATGGCCTGCTACCATCTGGGCACAGACATGTAAACAGAAATATCACTTCATCTTTCCAATGCTAAAAACTGAGTACTGCTCGCTAAAGAGCAGGATATGTTTTATGTTCCATGTCTGTGTAAGGAAGAAGGCTTCAAGTTAAAACAGGGAGAATGTTTACAACCTGTTATACAGTAACGTCAGAGGTGTGATACATGAACTTCTGTTATTTCCCTTCCTCACCAATCTGAGAAAAAGAGTAACTAAACCTTTGAATAAAATTTTAATAATATTTCCCTAATGTCCTAATAAAAGTTTTTGTAATGTACTGTGTTAATGTATTTTGTAATTTTATTCCACTTTACCCTACCTAAAATGCAGCTTATTGCTACTCCTGCCCATGCCCCCCAGAGGTTTACTAACTCCTGGCATAGCAGATGGGTATATTGTACCCATGTGCTATGCCAGGAGTAGCTAAGCGGAGCGGGCCCCTGCGTCTCCCTGCTTCACTAAGCTAATAGAACTGCGTGTCAGCTCTCCCAGTTATAGAGCAATACCTAATATGTCTGTTTTGTTTTGTTTTTTTTTTGTGTGTGTGTGTGGGGTTTTTTTTTTTGTTTTTTTTTGTCCCACTATGGGACTTCAACATTGCAGGGTCTGATCTGTATTGTGCAGTATTGAACTGTCAGTGTCTTACAGTGGAAGAAGCTGATAGTTGCCTAGTAGACCCAGCCCTGGGAACCAGGAGAGGGCAAGGTCTTTGATTCTGAGGGAAGAGAGGGTTTGTAACAGTATCAGAGGACAAGTCAAGAAGTAGGAGCACAGAGTAATGGCATTTTAGCTTTGGAAACTAGCAGATCGTTGGTGACTTTGGTTAGGGCAGTTTCAGTGGAATGACTGGGTCTGAAGCCAGATTGCAGCTGATCAAAAAATGATTGGGATGAGAGGTGGGAGGACAGTTTGAGATGGACATGTTCTAGGAGTTTTGATGCAAATGGGACTAGTGAGATGGGGTGATAGCTGGATAAAGAGGAAGGGTCCAGGGAGGGCTTCTTGAGTGTGGGTGTGACTGTTGCATGTTTTAAAAGAGGAAGGGAAGAAACCAGTGGTTAGTGATAGGTTGAACAGGTGGGTTAGGGCAGGGATAACTATAGTGGTGAGGTTGGGGATGGGATTGAGTCAAAGGGCACAGGTCGTGAGGTGTGACTTGGAAATTAAGGTGGAAAGCTTTACTTCTTAGACAGTGGCAAATTGGTTTATGTGGGAGGAGCACTGGACAGCTGTGTAGTGGGTTAGTGGGGGTTGTTTAAAGCTTTCTTGGATTTTGTGGATTTTATCTATGAAAAATAAGGCAAAGTCTTCAGTTGAGATGAGGGGTGAAGAGGGACATTGGGGACGAAGTAGAGAATTAAAGGTATTAGGGTAGTTTCAGTGGAATGATTGGGTCTGAAGCCGGATTGCAGCTGATCACAAAATGAGTGGGATGAGAGATGGGAGGACAGTTTAAGATGGACATGTTCTAGGACTTTTGATGCAAATGGGACTAGTGAGATGGGGTGATAGCTAGATAAAGAGGATGGGTACAAGGAGGGCTTCTTGAGTGTGGGTGTGACAGTTGCATGTTTAAAGGGAGTATTTCACCTGTTTTTCACCTATATACAGTGCCTTGCGAAAGTATTCGGCCCCCTGGAACTTTTCAGCCTTTTGCCACATTTCAGGCTTCAAACAAAAAGATATAACATTTTACATTTTTGGTGAAGAATCAACAAGTGGGTCACAATTGTGAAGTGGAACGAAATTTATTGGATCATTTAAACTTTTTTTGTAATAATAAAACTGAAAAGTTGGGCGTACAAAATTATTTACTTTCAGTTCCGAAAACTCACTCCAGAAGTTCATTGAGGATCTCTGAATGATCCAATGTTGTCCTAAATGACTGATGAAGATAAATAGAATCCACCTGTGTGTAATCAAGTCTCCGTATAAATGCACCTGCTCTGTGATAGTCTCAGGGTTCGGTTTAAAGCACAGAGAGCATCATGAAGACCAAGGAACACACCAGGCAGGTCCGTGATACTGTTGTGGAGAAGTTTTAAAGCCGGATTTGGATTCCAAAAGATTTCCCAAGCTTTAAACATCCCAAGGAGCACTGTGCAAGAGATCATATTGAAATGGAAGGAGTATCAGACCACTGCAAATCTACCAAGACCCGGCCGTCCCTCTAAACTTTCATCTGAAACAAGGAAAAGACTGATCAGAGATGCAGCCAAGAGGCCCATGATCACTCTGGATGAACTGCAGAGATCTACAGCTGAGGTGGGAGAGTCTGTCCATAGGACAACAATCAGTCCAACACTTCACAAATCTGGCCTTTATGGAAGAGTGGCAAGAAGAAAGCCATTTCTCAAAGATATCCATAAAATGTCTCGTTTGCCACAAGCCACCTGGGAGACACACCAAACATGTGGAAGAAGGTGCTCTGGTCAGATGAAACCAAAATTGAACTTTTTGGAAACAATGCAAAACGATATGTTTGGCGTAAAAGCAACACGGCTCATCACCCTGAACACACCATCCCCACTGTCAAACATGATGGTGGCAGCATCATGGTTTGGGCCTGCTTTTTATCACCAGGGACAGGGAAGATGGTTAAAATTGATCCAATAAATTTCGTTCCACTTCACAATTGTGACCCACTTGTTGTTGATTCTTCACCAAAAATTTAAAATGTTATATCTTTTTGTTTGAAGCCTGAAATGTGGCAAAAGGTTGAAAAGTTCCAGGGGGCCGAATACTTTTGCAAGGCACTGTAACTAAGTGCTTTTTCTCAACAGGGAATACAGACACACCGTGCACACAGGTATGTTTGGGATGTGTATCTTTTGTGGGGCGGTGTTCTTAGTTATATAGGTGAAAAACAGGTGAAAGGAAGGGAAGAAACCAGTAGTTAGCAATAGATTGAAACTAAACTGGTTTGTGTGGGAAGAGCACTGGACAGCTGTGTGGGGGAAGGGGGTAGTGGGGCTGTTTAAAGCTTTCTTGGATTTTGTGGATTTTATCTATGAAATATAAGGCAAAGTCTTCAGCTGAGATGAGCGGTGTAGAAGGACACATCGGGGTCGGAGTAGAGAATTAAAGGTATTAAACAGTTGTTTGGGTTTGCAAGAAAGAGATATCAGAGTAGTGAAGTCCTATTCAGAAAAGGTGAATACAGACTTGAATTTGAGAACTGCTTGTTTGTATGCGGTGAAGTCGTCTTTAGGAGCCATTCACACATCCGTAAGAATGGTTCTGCATCCGTTCCGCAATTTTGCGGAACAGATGTGGACCCATTTATTTTCAATGGAGCCGCAAAAGATGCGGACAGCACACAGTGTTGGCTTCGTCCAGGTGGGCTATACCCTCCCCTCAGCCACTAGGCTAATCAGTTTTAGTCTAGTGTCCGTAGGAGGCAGACATGACCTGCTGTTTTTTTGCAGGTCTTGCTGCTTTTTTATGTTTATTCTTTTTTTATTTTTTCCTTGCGTCTGCCTGCTGCAGGCTGGGTCATCATCGTGGTTCCCACTTTAGTTGCACCCCCTGCGGGCGCGTACTGAGTACCTCGCTGGTCATCCAGTCCCCCATTACTGCATCCGCAGTGGCATGCCGACAATCCCATGTAAGTGCGAGTTTGCCGAAGGGGTGACCCTGCGGCGCCCGAAGATGCCGGATGGTGAGTATATCCCTTGGTGTCCCTGCCCTTCACTATAGGGGCCCCCCAAGGTTAGGCCCTCTTTTACTTTCTATCCTGGGGGTTCTGTACTACATGTTCCTCTGTACTCTCCCTCCCACCCCATCTCTAGGGCCACATCTTAGTTGGAAGTCGTTTCCATCTCCCTTCTGGGCTCCCCGTCCCCTGCATAGCCACCGACACCTCTTCTGGCCTCTCCCCCTAATTTAGTCCCCTGCTTTGCCGGGGCTAGGCCGCAATTTTCCCTAGCCTGTCCCCGGGCCCCAGGTGCTCCTTTTGCCCCGTTTTTCCCCTCCCTGTGAGTCGCTTCCCCCCAGGAGTCTATCCACCTGATTTTCTTTCCCCCGGAAGCCCCCGTTTTTCCCGCGGTCCTTACCCGCCGGCAGTGCCTCCTTTCCGGCCACCGCATAACTCGAGGCCCCGGCTTTTCCCCCGACTAGGCCGCATCTTCTTCCTGCCCTTCCCAGCTTCCCGGGCTTTTTTCCTCAGCTCCTCCTCACTCCTGAGGCTCTTGGGAGGGGTCTCCTGCCCCCCCACTGTCGTTCAGTGCGGGCTCTGCCCGGTGGGCGGAGTTTGGCTTCTCCTACAGCTTCTGGGGCCATCCACTTTCCCTGCAGGCCTGAAACTCATGGGCTTCTCCCCCACTAGTCTCCTGCTGCTTGTGTGGCTGCTGCAGCACCTCTCTGGGGACGCACCACCTAGGGTCAGATAGGACTGCCGCTGGGGTTGCCTTTGTCATATCAGGCCTCCCCCTAGCATCTATGGCCTCCTCAAAGGTAGATCCTGCCCCCCTCCCCCCTCATCCCCCGGGTGGCTACACGTTTAGTTGCGCCCTCTGCGCTAACAGTTGCCATGCAGTCAGCCTGCCCCGGTTTCATGTACAGTGCCTTGCACCCACCCCCTTAGGTTTCCCTGTCCCTTCTTGCATTGGTCCCTCCTGAATGGACCTCTTCCTTCATCCGGGCCATAGGGAACTTTGCTTGACTGCCCACACTATGGTGGCGTTTTTTAGCCGTTTGTCTGCCCAAGTTGCAGCCACCTTGGCCCAGCCCAGGGACTCCTACACTTAGGGGGCATGCTCACCTTCTGCAGAGGTTTTCAGCAAGACCTTGTTTCAACTTGATCCCGCTCCCCCTCTACGACCTTGGGTTGCTCCCAAGTAGAGTCTGAGGCTGGTGCTGCCTTTTCTCCTATTGCGCTTCCGCCGCCTGAAGCGATACCCCTGACTCAGATTCCGGATCTGAGCAGGGCACGGTCCTATCTAGTCACCAGCTTATCAGGGACCGGCCTGGGGTCTTCTCATAGGTACCTCTCATCCTCTACATCCTGCTGATCTGGACTAGCACTTGCCTCATCGGGGGGACTCCTCTGCACCGATTGATCGACTCTGAGCAGAGAGCCATGCTGTCTTCCACCATACAGACGCTCTCTGGGTGGTCAAAGACAAAGCTCACTGAGGGAAGTCTCCTCTCAATGATTGGAACCCCCCTTTAGTGGATTCACAGATGGGACTCCTGGTGACAAAGGTGATTCCCATTCACAAAGGTAAGCCTGTTTGCTAACTCCCGTGTGTGGTGGTGCCCTCTCCAGGCAGGCACGCCGGCACTCATATGTGGTGCTCAGGTACGTACGCCTTCCCCTGCTCAGTGGGAGGTTTTCATCCCACTTCTGAATGAGATATCCGACAGACCTTCCTGGTTGTACGGTACCCATTTTAAGCCAGTGTAATTTGCAGGGACTGTATTCAACACACATTCCTGGTCCTAGAGTGTTTCAGGCAACCCTATTACTCCTTTATCATGTGGAGTTCCTGTACCTTATCCAGTTGCAGTAGCCCAGACACCATCCTGGTCCTAGTGTGTAACCATATTACTGCCTCATCTGGTGGAGTTTTCATACTGTTTCCAAGCCCTGTACCCTGTTCATGCAAGCTGTGGCCGATAGTGTCATTGCAGTGCTCTTCCTGGTTTTACTGTGTGCTGGGCATCAGTACACAACAGCAACAGTACTCCCTCTTCATGCCAGTGATTGTACCATCACCATATGCGGCATTCATCGCTCCTTCCTGGTTCCAGTATGCCTCTGGAAACCCACTACAGTCCCTTGCAGTTGTGTATTTGTACCATCTCAGAGTGCTGTATCTGACATACCAGTCCAGTTGCAGTACTGTATGTACCTGGTAACCTTTAGTCCACCCTCCTTCTTGGGCGGCATAGTCGTGCTATTGTTCGATCCTGTATGGAAGGTCTGTTCAGTTTCAGTCCTACTAGACCGCAGACATCCTACATTGTGCTTTTCCCATTGCAGGGTAATGTATCTGTTAGATCCCTGCAGTTCTGCCATGTTCCCTCTCATGATGGGAACCCTCTATGATAGTGCTGGCTGCACTGTCTGACAGCCTGTGCGTTATCCATGCACCAGGTCCTCTCATTAGCCCCTTCTTTTAGTGAGTGTATTTACACCATGCCCTCTCATTACCACCCTTGTTAGTGGTGTAGTCAGATATATACTGGCCACCGCCTGTCACTCCTATCTGAGTGTACTAACCCTTCTCATTACCTATACTGGGTATGGTTTTTACTTGTTACATTATCTCACAAGACTGCTTGTGCTGGTTGTAGGCTATTATGCTAGGTGTGTTCTTTGAGAACCCTATGACCTACTGCTGTATTCCGCAGGGTCACGTTACCCCATTTAATGATGGGGTAATCGCACTGTTGTTGCTTTGTCTCTAATTTGTTTTCACAGAGCTACAGACTCCAGTCCTGGTGGAGTATCCGGTGGAATACCTGGACCATCGCTGGCTGCTCTATACGACGGGGATATGCAAGGTGTGACCACCAACAGCAGTTCTTGGATCGTCGCTGGACATTCTCTCTGCCATGGCTATGGTAGGACTGGTGAGCGCCATACACCTACTTAGGTGGGGTGAGTTTTCCGCCGCTGGTGCCCATATTGGACATAGTACCTCAGTTTTTCCATGTTCTGGGCATCCTCTGTGCGCCCTTCTTTTTCTGGAGTAGTTGTGCTACTGCCAGACGCTCCATTTAGTTGGCCTTGCCGTTCTATGCTCCTACCAATCTTTTTCCCCTCTCCTTGGGTGTCTCACTGTGCTCTGCCGATGTTGGCTTCTACATATCAGTGTAGCCTCTGCCGGCTTCCGCTGTACAATCCCATCCTTTTCTGCCATATGGGTGTCTGCAGTTCTTTGATGCCAGCCAGGGGGCTGCACTTGTCCTTTCCAGGGCAGTGTATACAGTATGTCTGTTACTACACTTGACATGGTTGGTTAACCATGGCTGACATGTTTTTCCATAGGATTGCTCCATTCCTTTTTTTCTTTGATAGCCTGGCTAATATTCTCCAGATGTGGTCCACCTCAGCGGGCCCCTATTGGGCTTCTGAGTTTTCTGCTGGGGTCCCTGCTCCTATGACCCTAGTCCATCTAGCTGGCCTTTTCCCCTTGGGGTAGTTTTCCATGGTAACTTTGCATGCTCTGGATGCCCGCTACTTCTTTGGTTGGGTTCCTTCTCTCCTGGGTCCCCATAGGCTTGTTTCCCTCTAGGATTCTACCTCACTTTCCATGTCCTCAGTTTCGGGTCCCAGTTCCTAGGAACTTATTGCTCTAGATGGCAATTTAGCTTCATATTGACCATTGGAGGGATGGTGCCTTCTCACTGTATGGGAATGCTTCCTCCTTAGGCTGTTCAGAGTCCTCTCTTCCCTACTCCATTATCTCAGACGAGTATGTCTATACTCGTATTTCCAGGGCCTTGCACTGGTCGTTTCCTGAGCCTTCACATGGTCAGGGTTCCTCTGGCCCTACGTTTAACAGCAACTTCTTTTCTCTGGTGCTTATTTCTTGACCCATTTTTCCGGGAAGCATGCCCTTACGTTCCCTCATCTTAGCCATTGCCCAGTACTTCCTTTCCCTAAAGGGGGTAGCTGCATTCATTGCAGGATGTGGTCCCATCTCCTCCTTTTCATAGGGTGTTTTTCTTTTCTCACCTGTTTTGTAGGGAAGGAGGTCCTCTCTTCCCATGGTGTCTTTTGCTGTTCCTTCTCTCGGTGTGTTCTTACACCAGTGCCTCACTGTTTCCTTTCTGCCGTGACACCTGCTCCTGGGCCTTCACATGGGGTTTGCCTCGGCTGGGCATGTCTTCGGTCTGAGTCCATTCAGACTGGTCTTCTTTTCCAGTTCCTCTTCCTGGTTTGGTTCCCTTTCTTCTGGGCTTTATGGAATTGCTTTCCTTTGCCACTGGGTGTTCCACAGGGTCTTCCTACAGCCTTCTTCCCAGGAGGTTCATCCTTGGGTCAGGACTTCTGTCCTTTTCCCAGGCAATTTTTTTTTCCCTGTCAGGTTCTCTCGTTGGCTTCCTGGAACAATCATATTTTTCTTGTTGGATTGGTCCTCTTATAGATTCTCCTCCTGGGGCTCCCTTCTCTATGCAGTTTAGCTGGGTCCTTTCTCGGAGACACTTTCCAATAGTGCTGCACTCTTGTTTCATTCTTGGGGTGCCAGGGATCTTCCAGTTCCGTCCTCTGGCTCTCCGGTGTGCTCTTGCGCAAGGCATCTTGCCCTTTTCCTCTAGGATTTTCCTTTTTCCCAACTTTCGGTGGAGCTGGCTATGTTCTCCTTGCTCTTACTTGCTTCCGGTGTTTTCTCTTAGACACTTGTCCTTGGGATCCTGGAGCTTTCCTACGATTCTTTTATGGGTCTTTTCCTGGTTCTGGAGCCTCTCGGCCCCTTTTCCGGGTTTTCCTTCTACTATTTCATGTTATACCTTTCCTGGTTTGGTTGGGTCACATGGTTCTTTGAACCTGAGCACCCAATTGTTTGCATGACTGTTCTTCTCCCACCCTCGTGGACTGCTTTGGGACGTCCCATGGTGCTGTGTCCCCCAATGCCATTAACAAGAAAATTGTATTTTTGTACTTACCGTAAAATCCCTTTCTCGTTCAATGCATTGGGGGACACAGATCCCACCCTCTGCTTTCATTTTTCCTTCTGTGACCGGGCTGCTGTTCTCGTTCCCTTCCCGGTCTAAGACTTGTTGGTTCTCCGCTTTTGTTCCCTCTCCTTCTGCTTTTGGTACAAACTGATTAGCCTAGTGCAGGGCTGGCCAACCTGAGGCTCTCCAGCTGTTGTAAAACTACAACTCCCACCATGCCCTGCTGTAGGATGATAGCTGTAGGCAGACTGGGCATGCTGGGAGTTGTAGTTTTGCAACAGCTGGAGAGCCGCAGGTTGGCCAGCCCTGGCCTAGTGGCTTAGGAGAGGGTATAGCCCACCTGGGCGGAGCCAACACTTATTTCTTTTTTTTCTAGTGGCAGCTGGGCATAAACCCATGGTGCTTTGTCCCCCAATGCATTGAACAAGAAAGGGATTTTACGGAAGTACAAAAATCCAATTTTTGTCATGTACTGAGTTCTGCTGGTGCCAGCTGTATTATCCAGCTTGCACCTGAAACTCAGTACAGGCATCATAGATAAATCCGATCCTGGCAATTTAACCACTCAGATATCCCTCAGTGGCGATCTGAGAGGTAAGACTTGTCATGGCATCCGAGGATGTGAAAATAATCATAATTTGCATTGCTGCTTCCATGACAACCTGATTTAAAATGATAAACAGGTTACATGTATCTCAAAATGTTATCCATAAAAACTACAGATCGCTCTGCAGAATATAAGCTCTCACATATCATTGGGTATGGGTATCAGAATATGAAGACATACGGCTAGCGTTACAGAGATCTGGCAGGCTGCTCCATGCACACAGTGGCTTTAGTCTGTCCGATTCTCGGCATCTTTGTCAGGTTACGGCCAGATCTCATGATAGTTAAAAGGTTTTGCATCCTCTGGATAGGTCATCAGTATCTGATCAGTGAGTTTCCAAAACCCATTACCCCTGCCGATCGGCTGTTTGAGAAGGCATCTCCCTGCTCACCAAGCAAAGCATTGTACATTGTATAGCGGCTGTGCTTGGCATAGCGCTCACTTCTATGGGGCTGAGCTGCACCGAGGCCACGTGACCGAAGTGTCCTTTAAAGGGAATCTGTCACCAGAAATTCACTTAAACTAGGCACAGTGCCGATTTCAGTTAGCGATCCATTACTGCATTCTGGAGAAAGAAAAAAAAACTTCTAAGAAATGATCAGTTAACTGTACTGAAAGCAGAAAAATTATAAATATCGGAGTCAGAGACATATATTCAGTGGTGAAAAATAGAATAACCTTGGTGAAAGGAAAAAAAACCCTGCCAGCACTGGACAAAACTGGAGTGAAAGAACAGAAACAACAAATAAGGTCTAATATATCCAAGAAATGCAGACCAGTAGGGTGCAGAAGATTATGAAATATAAAAAATAACCATGTTCTCAAAATGTTACGAATGGATGAGAGTGAGACTAGTTAGAGACCAACGTCACCTGGATCAACCCTATACAACCAGGGATTTAGCTTGGTAGGGTTTCTGACGCTGATAAAAAAAAAACTAAAAATACCTATCTTTTTTCTGTAGGTAGTAGCATGTGGAGAAATTTGAACTTTCTATATATGCGTATGAGATATTGGAGCAACAGGAGGTAGGCTTATGCGGTTCAAGCACCATGCCAGCAACGCCCCTGGTGCTCCATACTGACACCCCACTCCTTCAAATAACACCCCCTCCCTTTAAGGGAACACTTCTATTAGAATGGGTTATCTTTTAAGTATTTATAGAAAACAATTTTTTTGAGAATTACTGCATTGACTGTTTACTTTTTATTTCGGCAGTAATATGCCATTGAAACATAAATACAGAATAGTCTCCTTCTTTAGCTATCAGCACAGAGAGCAAAACTCCAATGTAGATAGGGTTCCCTTTGCTATTTTACTGCTGCTGCATGGGAAAGTAATGCTTCTGTAACTTCCATAATAGTGAATAGGAGCTATGCAAGTAGCGTAGTACAAAGTACTCCAGTTTCCAGTAACTTAGGAGCTGAATAAACAGCATAACTCCCATTCATTGCTATGGGAGTTGCGTATAGCATCCCACTCATGCCATTTTTGTAACTCTAAAATTCTGTATAGGGTTCTGCGCGATGCTATACCTATCTCTACTGATGTATCGAATATGAGAAGTGTCATGCTCGTATACAGCTTTTTGAAAGGACATAAAATACCTTGCCCCGCTTTGCTGCTCCTATATGTCATGCTGCTTTTCTTCTCTAAAATGCCGGTACTTGTCTCAGGGTATGATAGGCGTGCGTTGGTTTTCGGAGTGTGCCCCGGCCGGTGGCTCAACTCCTTTCTTATGTAAAATGTTCGCACTCACATAGAACGCTAAGTGACGTCTAGTGAACTACGGGTGCCTCAGAGTGTCCAATCCAACGCGTTTAACGTCATAAAATAAAAACTGTGCCAAAACAACTTTTGTCACCTAAATAACATAAAATGTAATACCAAGTGATCAAATAGTCATATGTGCTCCAAAATAGTACCAATCAAACCGTCATCTCATCCCGCAAAAAAAAATGAGACCCTAAATAAGACAAACATAAAAAAACAATGGCTCTGAGAATGACGGGTGATGCTAGGGAGGCTTGTCCCTGCCTGCCATTGGCTGCGCTCCCCCGACACTGGATGTTTTCATCCGTGTGCAGGGAGAAGCAGCAGTGGCAATGCAGGCACCAGGAGTGGCGCGGGGAGAGGGGTAAGTATATTCATTCTGGAGGGCCCGGCATATGGGGGCACTGTTTATACTCTTGGAGAACCCCTTTAACCCTTACTTTTTTACAGGAAAAAAAATGGATTAAAATTATAAAATATGCCGAAAAAGTGAAATTCAGCATTTTCCTTTAATTCTTGTGGAACACCTAAAGGGTTAACAAAGTTTGTAAAATCAGTTTTGAATACCTTGAGGAATGTAGTTTCTAAACTGGTGTCATTTATGGGTGGTTTCTATTATGTAAGCACAACAGTGACTTTGCTTCTAAAATTCTAAGCCTTCTAATATCCCAAAAAAATAAAATGGCATTTACAAAATGATCCAAACATAAAATAGGCATATGGGAAATGTAAAGTAATAACTATTTTATGAGGTATCGCGATCTGTTTTAAAGTTAGTAGAGAAATTGAAATTTTGAAAGTTGCTAATTTCTCCAATTTTTTGGTAAATTTGGGAATTTTTATAAATAAGTGAAATATTTCGCCGGAAACTTTCCATTACCATGAAGTACAATTTCAGAATGGCTTGGATAAGTAAAAGCATTGTAAAGATATTATCACATATGTTGAAATATGGTAGGGTCCTGAAAGGGTTAATACTTCTTCGGATAGTGCACTTCATAACTTAACTACACATACTGTAAAGAACCCTTTGTTGTATTGATGTCTGAATCACCTTTTATGCACATGTAAAGAATGTCCTCTGGACCTTTGTACAGTCGTTACCTGCCATACATGGACAGGAGGATAATCATGCGGCAGGCTACTGTTACTGTGAAAAATGCAGCAGGGACGAATGGATAGACAATACTCCTTTAGGGCTCATGCACACAACCGTAGGTATTTTGCGGTACACAAAAACGAAATCGCAAAAAAAAACGGATGACATCCATGTGCATTCCGTATTTTGCAGAACTGAACAGCTGGCCCTTAATATAACAGTGCTATCCTTGTCCGAAATGCGGACAATAATAGGACATGTTCTATTCTTTTGCGGAATGGATATACGGAAACGGAATGCACTTGTAACTACCGTTTTTTTTGCGGAACTATTGAAATGAATGGTTCTGCATACTGTCCGCAAAAAAAAAAAAAAACACGTAACTGACACAGAAAGAAAATACGTTTGTGTGCATGAGTCCTTAGAGAGATAAAATGGGGTGGAAGAAGTGAGCTGTCTGACACGGTAGGAAGATGTGCTAAAGTGCAGTATGCAGGGGTGAGATGTCCCTGTATCTTTATTAATCAATCATATCTGATTTGAAAAGGACTTTCATTTATTGGTTTATTCTGTATTTACCATCCTAGATTATATTCTTTGTTTTTTATTACAGGCAAAAAGAGCAGGGGTTACATGTATTATTCTTCCTTCTGAAAACAAGAAAGATTACTATGACCTGGCCGAGTTCATCACTGAGGGGCTAGAAGTGCATTTTGTTGAACACTATGATGAGATTTATGATATTGTCTTTCCTGCACATTGACAGCTGCCAGTATCAGCAATTCTTTATTTCAGTGCCAGCTACTGGAATAATATGCTTCATATTGCTGCTGTGCAGCCATTATCAATTTACGGCTAAATTTACTGTTTGACATCTGTTTAGTGATGTACGGTAATTATTAAAATGCTTTTACTGAATGTAACATTTACACCTGTGTGTTCTTTGCTATTATTCGTTAGATATTGTAGGCAACTTTAGACCGTATGCATACATTTGATGGGAGCCCCATTCATTTCTCAGCTATGTTTAATAAAGTCCTCAAAGACCACTTTCACATGGTCGGTATTTATTTGTAAACCAAAGTTAGAAGTGTTTCTCGTGCATGGAAAAGGCACAAATATTTCCATTATATTTTTTCTATGTATACAGTGCCTTGCGAAAGTATTCGGCCCCTGGAACTTTTCAACCTTTTGCCACATTTCAGGCTTCAAACAAAAAGATATAACATTTAAAATTTTTGGTGAAGAATCAACAACAAGTGGGTCACAATTGTGAAGTGAAACGAAATTTATTAGATCATTTAAACTTTTTTTTGTAATAATAAAACTGAAAAGTTGGGCGTGCAAAATTATTTGGCCCATTTACTTTCAGTTTAGAAAACTAACTCCAGAAGTTCATTGAGGATCTCTAAATGATCCAATGTTGTCTTAAATGACTAATGAAGATAAATAGAATCCACCTGTGTGTAATCAAGTCTCCGTATAAATGCACCTGCTCTGTGATAGTCTCAGGGTTCTGTTTAAAGCACAGAGAGCATCATGAAGACCAAGGAACACACCAGGCAGGTCCGTGATACTGTTGTGGAGAAGTTTTAAAGCCGGATTTGGATTCCAAAAGATTTCCCAAGCTTTAAACATCCGAAGGAGCACTGTGCAAGCGATCATATTGAAATGGAAGGAGTATCAAACCACTGCAAATCTACCAAGACCTGGCCGTCCCTCTAAACTTTCATCTCAAACAAGGAGAAGACTGATCAGAGATGCAGCCAAGAGGCCCATGATCACTCTGGATGAACTGCAGAGATCTACAGCTGAGGTGGGAGAGTCTGTCCATAGGACAACAATCAGTCGAACACTTACCCAATTCTGGCCTTTATGGAAGAATGGCAAGAAGATAGCCATTTCTCAAAGATATCCATAAAAAGTCTTGTTTACAGTTTGCCACAAGCCACCTGGGAGACACACCAAACATGTGGAAGAAGGTGCTCTGGTCAGATGGAACCAAAATCAAACTTTTTGGAAACAATGCAAAACGATATGTTTGGCGTAAAAGCAACACAGCTCATCACCCTGAACACACCATCCCCACTGTCAAACATGGTGGTGGCAGCATCATGGTTTGGGCCTGCTTTTTATCAGCAGGGACAGGGAAGATGGTTAAAATTGATGGGAAGATGGATGGAGCCAAATACAGGACCATTCTGGATGAAAACCTGTTGGAGTCTGCAAAAGACCTGAGACTAGGACGGAGATTTATCTTCCAACAAGACAATGATCCCAAACATAAAGCAAAATCTACAATGGAATGGTTCAAAAATAAACGTATCCAGGTCTTAGAATGGCCAAGTCAAAGTCCAGACCTGAATCCAATTGAGAATATGTGGAAAGAGCTGAAAACTGCTGTTCACAAACGCTCTCCATCCAACTTCAAAGAACTCGAGCTTGCAAGGAAGAATGGGCAAGAATTTCAGTCTCTAGATGTACAAAACTGATAGAGACATACCCCAAGCGACTTGCAGCTGTAATCGCAGCAAAAGGTGACGCAACAAAGTATTAATGGAAGGGGGCTGAATAATTTTGCAGGCCCCGCTTTTCAGTTTTATTATTACAAAAAAAGTTTAAATTATCCAATAAATTTCGTTCCACTTCACAATTGTGACCCACTTGTTGTTGATTCTTTACCAAAAATTTAAAATGTTATATCTTTTTGTCTGAAGCCTGAAATGTGGCAAAAGGGGGCCGAATACTTTCGCAAGGCACTGTAGATATAATGGAAGTATGAGTACCTCTTCCATGTTCTGACACCACTGCTGACTTTACCTTAAAAAGACTGATGAAAAATACTGACTGTGAAAGTGGCTTTGGAATATTCCTCATTAATAATTCAAAATTGTAAAGCAATTTCCACTTTAAAGGCTATGTACACCTTTTGGAGTCAATTTTTTTTGTTTATGATTGCATTTAACTTATTTTTGCCTAAAATAATTTTGAATTGGCCTTTATTTAAAAAAAATATTGAGCTGTTCAGTCACAAAGGGTTAACTGTTTTTCTAACTGTGTGACTGGTTCTTTTGCTTTGTGCCATAAGCCTTATCTCTAAACTACTGAGAGGTTATAAACACTTCAAACCACATTCTTATCAGTAAGATTAGAACTGAGATATAATGAGTGTTTATAATGTGAGAGAGCAGAGATAAAAAGTCCATCTGCTCCTGAGATGACAGAAATGAAGACATATCCACAGGCTGCTACTACAGCATCTTGGCTATGTACACCAAAAAATTCCATCTAATATATAAAGCTGAGTGTATCTATTTGTGCATGTCCTCTAAAGGAATCCGCACCGCCGCATTTACAATCATGAAATTTCGCACACAGGTACATCAGGTGTCCGTGAAGGTTTTAGACCGGGTCTCAGCTCTCTAGGACGTACCGTTCCTGAGATGGTCCCCAAAAATGCATTAGCCAATAGAAGCCTGGTCACATGACCCTTATCAGCCAATAGAAGTGCACAGGCATACACACAGTTTTGCAAACTGGTTTCCATAACAACCCAGCAATTTTTCTTAACTGCTGTAGGTCACATTTAAAGGGGCAGGGTGCTGTGGATGACACTGTTAAGAAGCCACGCCTGACCCATTTAGGCCACACCCCCTCCCACTCTGCAGCCTACAGGGATTGAAAAAATGAAGGTAAAAATCAACTTCTGTTAGCTGCAGGGGAGGGAAGGTGATTTTCTCCCTGCAGCTCACGCTCAGACAGCACATTGCTGCTTCACTAATAGATGGGCGGTCGCTGTGGAGATCACTGTTAAAGGGGCAGGTGCTGTTGAGGTCACTGTTAAGAGGGCAAGACACTGTGGAGGTCACTGTTTAACGGGTGGGCACTGTGGTGATCACTGTTAAAGGGGCAAGATGCTGTGGAGGTCACTATTAAAGAGGCGGGCACTGTGGGGATCACTGTTAAGGCAGCGGGTTACTGTGGAAGTAACATAGTAACATAGCTTATATATAAACGACATCTGTCCATCCAGTTCGACCTGTTTTCCTACAAGTTGATCCAGAGGAAGGCAAAAAATCCCTGTGAGGTAGAAGCCAATGTTCCCCACTTTAGGGGAAAAAATTCCTTCCCGACTCCAATCAGGCAATCAGAATAACTCCCTGGATCAACGACCCATCTCTAGTAACTAACCTGTAATATTGTTACCCTCCAGAAATACATCCAGGCCCCTCTTGAACTCTTTTAGTGCGCTTACCATCACCACCTCCTCAGGTAGAGAGTTCCATAGTCTCACTGCTCTTACCGTGAAGAATCCTCTTCTATATTTGTGTACAAACCTTCTTTCCTCCAGGTGCAGAGGACGTCCCCTCGTCACAGTCCCAGTCCTGGGGATAAATAGATCATGGGAGAAATCTCTGTACTGATCCTTGATATATTTATACATAGTTATTAGATCTCCCCTCAGTTGTCTTTTTTCTAAAGTGAATAACCCTAATTTTGATAATCTTTCTGGGTACTGTAGTCCATCCATTCCAGTTATTACTTTAGTTGCCCTCCTTCGAACCCTCTCCAGCTCTGCTACGTCTGCCTTGTTCACAGGACGCTTAGTTTATTAGTACCATCCACATATAAACAAAAAGGCCAACGTTTCGGTCCATCCCGGACCTTGATCACGACCTGCAACATATATATAAAATTACAATAAGTACATGTAAAGCTAAACACAAACAACATAAATGACATAACACCAAAATGACATCAAATTAGTAATAAAGACAAGAATAGTATAGTAAATCAAAATATTAAACAAGTAGAAAGTTCAGGACAAAGTCTGCACAAGTTACTAGAACCTATAAAACAGCAGTAACCATCCAGTAATTCATAAAACAACGCATGGTGAAATATCTATCGTTGGTGGATTGTTTCTATTGTGCATATACTTGCCTCATAGGGAGGTCTCATTCCGTGAACACATGATTTGTGGTGCATTATCATCTTACTGATTGACTATATACTATATGATCTATGGTTAAATTCTTTTATATGCACTACATGTCAGTGTCATGCTTTGAGATCATAAAAGGGATCATTAAAGAGATCTTTATTATTAATACTAAGAGCTGTCACTATCCACCTACGATAGATATTTCACCATGCGTTGTTTTCTGAATTACTGGATGGTTACTGCTGTTTTATAGGTTCTAGTAACTTGTGCAGACTTTGTCCTGAACTTTCTATTTGTTTAATATTTTTATTTACTATACTATTCTTGTCTTTATTACTAATTTGATGATGTCATTTTGGTGTTATATCATTCATGTTGTTTATGTTTGTGTTTAGCTTTACATGTACTTATTGTAATTTATATATATATATATATATATATATATATATATATATATATATGTGTGTGTTGCAGACCGTGATCAAGGTCCGGGATGGACCGAAACGTTGGCCTTTTTGTTTGTGTGGATGATACTAATAAACTAAGCGTCTTGTCTTCTACTAAACTCTCCTGAGTGCCGTGATTTGTATACAAGACTATATGGGACATACCCGTCACTGAGCACAAGAATATTTTATAGTGGAGTGCTAGCCAATTTATCTGGACATTATATGCCTTGTTCACAGGAGCCCAGAACTGTACACAGTCTCTGCTAAAGGAGCAGGGAACAGTGGAGGTAACCGTTAAGGGGGTAGTCCGCTATGGGGGTCAGTGTTAAAAGGGTTCTCCGGGAATTAAGAAAATGAAAATACCTAAATAAATTATTTTAGAATAAATATATTCCTAAATATCTTTATTTATAATGTCTTATTTTGTCAAGGGAGCAATCATCAGGGGGAACAAAATGGCCGCCATCCTGTAAGTACATTCAAAATCTGTCCTAATAACACAGGAGGACAAATTACTTCACAACACTGAGGTAAAGAGCTGCTGAAGATTTAAGCTGAAGATCTTATCACCTGTATTCAGTATCATAATCCCTGACAAGTAGGGCATAGAGGAGGATGAGGCAGCTCTTTACCTCAGTGTTGTGAAGTAACTTGCTCTCCTGTGTGATTAGGACAGGTTTTGTGTCTACTAATAGGACAGCGTCCATTTTATTTCTCCTAATGATTGCTCCCCAGACAAAACGAGGCATATTAACTATGAAAGGTATTTGGAAATATATTTATAATTAAGTAATATTTAAGTATTTTCATTTTTTTCATTCCTGGAGAACCCCTTTAAGGGGCGGAGTTCTGTAGAGGTCACTGTTGAGGGGGTGGCTTATTGTGAAAATCACTGTTAAGGAGATGGGGTACTGTGAATGTCACTAATAAAGGGGCAGCCGCTGTAGCGGTCACTGTTAAAGGGGCCAGGTGTTGTAGAGGTCACATTTAAATGTAATGAAGCTCTGTGGAGATCACTGTTTAGGGGGTGGCTTATTGTGAAAATCACTGTTAAGGATATGGGATACTGTGGATGTCACTAATAAAGGGGCAGCCGCTGTAGAGGTCACTGTTAAAGGGGCGGGCGCTGTGGATGTTACTGTTAAGGAGGCGTAAAATAACTAGTAGATGAGATCTGCACATCTCTTGTTTAGGGTGCTCATAGAGGACTAGACAGTCATTTAAATAGTAAGATGATCTATGGCACACCAATAATTTTCAGAGTGATGCTTTTTAATTCACGTTGTGCAAAATCACATATAAATCACTTTGTGTTAATCTACATCCAGAAATGTTATCAAAATTAAAAGGCCATTAGTATATCCCCAACCTTTCCGTCGAGTTGCGATCTTTCTCAAGGGATCTGTGGAAAATATGAAATATCACTATAACTTCTTCTTTACGATCTCTGCTTTCACAGCCTCATATATGCATGATCACATCGGCAACCCGGTACATGACTCCTAGCGAGCCACTACATTCTAACCTACTAATAGGCAGCACGCTGTAGCAGCGTCAGCATCCGGACTAAGCATTCCTCTGATGGGCCACAGGTAAAGGAACAATGATATCGTGCCTTCAGCTTCTTACTTCATCCTTTTATACCCTTTTTTCCACACTATTTCCAATCTTGGGACATCCTCTGTCCACTATTCACCATACCATATTCTTTGCTCCTCCTCCAGCATACCACATGATGTTATGTAAAACACTATACCCATGACCTCCCCATTATGCCTCCACAATATATAGCACCTTATAACTATACAACAACTATCCATCCTTTCCACAATATCTATATACACCCCCTTATACAATATTCATTTATACTGAAGCCATGTGACTTGAGCAATATACACATATACAATCTTGATTGTTTCATCTTTCTTTATTGGTTGTGTATATATACTGTGTGTGTGTGTGTATATATATATATATATATATATATATATATACACATACATTTACGTAGACGATTTTAGAAGGTATGATTCACATATCACTTTGAAAAATTGACTGCTTCGTATGTATTGTTTCATATTTTCCACAGATCCCTTGAGAAAGGTCGCAACTCGATCGAAACGTTGGGGAAATACTAATGGCCTTTTAATTTTGATAACATTTCTGTCTGTAGATTAACACAAAGTGATTTATATGTGATTTTGCACAACGTGAATTAAAAAGCATCACTCTGATGTCAATGCAACCCTCTTCTCCCACTCTTCACACACTGATAGCAACACTGCAGAAGAAATGCTAGCACAGGCTTCCAGTATCTGTAGTTTCAGGTGCTGCACATCTCGTATCTTCACAGAATAGACAATTGCCTTCAGATGACCCCAAAGATAAAAGTCTAAGGGGGTCAGATCGGGAGACCTTGGGGTCCATTCAACTGGCCCACGACTACCAATCCACTTTCCAGGAAACTGTTCATCTAGGAATGCTAGAGCAAGATGGTGCACCACCACATTATGGGTGTCAGGTCAGGTCAGGTCCCATTCTCAATAAGTTTGGTGTGTCACATGACCCTTTTCCCATTGAAAAAACTAAAGTTGGATCCAAAATGGCTGACTTCAAAATGGCCGCCATGGTCACCACCCATCTTGAAAAGTTTTCCCCCTCCCATATACGAATGTGCCACAAACAGGAAGTTAATATCACAAACCATTCCCATTTTATTTAGGTGTATCCATATAAATGGCCCACCCTGTATAAAGCTGAGTGTGCGTGCGTGCGTGTATATATGTCCGCTAAAGGAATCCGCACCGTTGCATTTACAATCATGAAATTTGGCACACAGGTACATCAGGTGTCTGGGAAGGTTTTAGACCGGGTCTCAGCTCTCTAGGATATACCATTCATGAGACATTGCCAAAAAAATGCATTAGCCAATAGAAGCCTGCAGGTCTTCCTTCTCATATCCCAACTGCCATACACACTCACATGTCCCTTATTGGCCAATAGAAGGTCTCAGGCCCATAGTCTCCATATACACACAGTTTTACACCAACCCAGCCATTTTTCTTCACTGCTGTAGGTCAGCTTTAAAGGGGCAGGGTGCTGTGGATGACGCAGTTAAGCGAGAGGGGTACAGTGGCACAGTTGCCTCCTGTGACTTGGGGAATGTCATAGTCTATTTTTTGAGTGGAAATGTTCACCCCGCACTTTGTGCCAAATTTTGTGATTGTAAATGTGACGGTGCGGATTCCATTAGCGTGCGTGCGTACGTACATACATACTCAGCTTTATATATATATATATATTAATCTCCAAGCGCCAAGACCTCATAGTACAGAATACGAACACCAACAGTACCACATGCCACAATGGAGAACATATTGGATCACTACAGCCACATCTAATATACAAAGCTGGGTGAGTGTGTGTGTGTGTATGCCCACTAAAGGAATCCGCACCGTTGCATTTACAATCACGAAGTTTGACACACAGGCACATCAGGTGTCTGGAAAGGTTTTAGACCAGGCCTCTGTTCTCTAGCATGTACCGTTCCTGAGATATTCCCCAAAAATGCAAATATGGAACATCACATGACCTACATTAGCCAATAGAAGCCTGCAGGTCTTTCTCTTCATATACCAACTGCTATATACACTGTCACATGTCCCTTATCAACCAATAAAAGCTCGCAGGCCCTTAGTCTCCACATAGTTTTACACCAGGTTTCCATACCAGCCATTTTTATCCCTCCGCCTCCACGACGGCATGATATGGAGGATGCTCCACCTTCTAAGGGGCAGGAAACAATTAGTTATGGTGCAAATAAAAATGCCTCCTCCTCCAACGCACTCCAGTTGTTTCCTGCCCCTGGTGCATGGTGCAAATCTACCGCACAGCCTTTAGGTTTGTAAGCCCAGAGGTTCTCTGGAGGGCTGTTGCAGGGGACAGTGACTCAGGACCTACCTAGGTAAGCCCTCTGTCCCTCTGGCATAAGTCCAGAGGATTCCGGCGGCCCCGGGCTGATGCTCGACTTGCAGTATCCTGTCGGGTAGTAGAGGGCCAGAGGCGGACTTCCGTGGCGCGATCTTCAGGCGCGCAGGTATGATGTCAGAGCGCCCCAAGCTGTTCCGGGACAGAGCCATCACAAAGGAGCCGCTTGTAAAAAGTCTTTACCGGCCTCCCATAAGAAGTGGTTGTGCACTAAGTGTACCTCTAAAGTGATTACTGAGGAAACACCTTCACTTGTGGAAAGCCTACGCTCCGTTATTAAAGAGGAAGTGGGCGCAGTGGTAGACGCAAAGCTGGCCTCGGTTGCCCCAAGCCCCTCCACCTCTAGACCGCAGACCAGCTGTTCCTAGGTTTTGGCGATAGAAAACGCAGAGTTTTTCCAGTTCATGCAAACATTAATAATATGATTATGAAAGAATGGAAAGAGCCTGATAAGAGGCAGATTATATCCAGAATTTTCAAGCGCAAATACCCATTTTCTGATAATGACTCTGCTTTATGGGACAAAGCACCGAAAGTTGATGCCTCTATCGCTAAAATATCAAAAAAATCGTCCTTGCCTTTTGAGGATATCGGACTCCTAAAAGATCCTATGGATAAAAAATGTGAGGCTTCATAGAAAAAGGCGTGGGAATCAACTTGTGCTACTTTCCATCCGGGAATTGCTGCTACCTATACAGCAAGAACCCTGTCCTTATGGCTGTCGCAGCTAGAGGAACATCTACAGTCAGGCACCTGTAGAGAAGACATTACTTCTACTATTCCTGTACTTAAGTAAGCGGCCAGTTTTCTTTCTGATGCCTCTGCAGACATTGTGAAGTTATCGGCAAAATCTGCAGCTCTAGTTAATGCCGCTTGCAGGTATCTATGGCTCAAATCATGGTCAGGAGGCACAGCTTCCAAGAATAAGCTGTGCTCCGTCCCATGTGAAGAGGACAGACTATTCGGCTCAGGTCTAGACGACATCCTTGAAAAAGCGTCCGACAAAAAAATGGGGTTCCCTACGGAATCAAAATTTTTTCATCAGAGACGTAATTTTCGCAGCCAAGGACGTAGTAGATTTGAGCAAAGGAAAAAGACCAACAAGAATTGGCAATCCTCAAAAGATAGAAGCAAAGGTTTCCTGTTTAATTTTGACAGAAATACAAAACAATCCTCTAAGTGACGCAAGGACCCCGGTGGGAGGAAGGTTAAAGGAATTTTTTCTTGCTTGGGAAAATATTCTAGCCTCTCCCTGGGTTTCTTCTGTAGTGCTAGAAGGCTACAGACTAGATTTCGTAGACAATCCCCCAGAGTTTTTCATGTTCTGCGATCTGACGAGTGCAGGGACATTCAGCTTAGAATAACCGTTGACAGAGTTACTCACTGTCCAATGTCCTTTTGGGATGGAAACAACCAGCAAATGGGAAAAGGTCAACAGAACCAGGGATTCCCAACCAGTCTCCCAAGCTGGTACTTGCCTGGCCTGAAGCTGTGTATCTTCTGCAATCTGACAAGTGCAGGGACACTCAGCTTACAATAACCATTGACAGAGTTGCTCACTGTCCAGTGTCCTTTTGGGATGGAAATCAAAAGCAACCAGCAAATGGGAAAAAGTCAACGGAACCAGGGATTCCCAACCAGTCTCCCAGGCTAGTACTTGCTTAGAATATCCGTTGACAGAGTTGCTCATTGTCCAATGTCCTTTTGGAATAAGTGATTAATTGATTAATGAGCTAAATTACCCCTAGTTTTGTGAACACACTCTCTAAAAATATAGAGACAGTCTAAGAGGAAGCACTCGCAGGGGTTAGCACGAGCCAAAAGCATCATCTCTGCCAAAGCGCCATATTGCCCAAGATCTGGGCAGTTAACCAATAACAACCAGCAAATGCGAAAGAGTCAACGGAACCAGGGATTCCCAACCAGTCACTTGCCTGGCCTAAAGCTGTGTATCTTCTGCGATGTGATGAGTGCAGGGACATTCAGCTAAGAATAACCGTTGACAGAGTTGCTCACTGTCCAATGTCCTTTTGGGATGGAAATCAAAAGCAACCAGCAAATGGGAAAAAGTCAACGGAAACAGGGATTCCCAACCAGTCTCCCATGCTGGTACTTGCCTGGCGTGAAGCTGTGTATCTTCTGTGAGCTGACGAGTACAGGGACATTCAGCTTAGAATAACCGTTGACAGAGTTGCTCACTGTCCAATGTCCTTTTGGGATGGAAACAACCAGCAAATGTGAAAAAGTCAACGGAACCAGGGATTCCCAACCAGTCTCCCAAGCTGGTACTTGCCTGAAGCTGTGTATCTTCTGCGATCTGACGAGTGCAGGGACATTCAGCTTAGAATAACCATTGACAGAGTTGCTCACTGTCCAATGTCCTTTTGGGATGGAAATCAAAAGCAACCAGCAAATGGGAAAAAGTCAATGGAACCAGGGATTCCCAACCAGTCTCCCAAGCTGGTACTTGCCTGGCCTGAAGCTGTGTATCTTCTGCGATCTGACGAGTGCAGGGACATTCAGCTTAGAATAACTGTTGACAGAGTTGCTCACTGTCCAATGTCCTTTTGGGATGGAAATCAAAAGCAACCAGCAAATGGGAAAAAGTCAACAGAACCAGGGATTCCCAACCAGTCTCCCAAGCTGGTACTTGCCTGGCCTGAATCTGTGTATTTTCTGCGATCTGACAAGTGCAGGGACATTCAGCTTAGAATAACCATTTACAGAGTCAATCACTGTTCAATGTCCTTTTGGGATGGAAACAACCATCAAATGGGAAAAAGTCAACGGAACCAGGGATTCCCAACCAGTCTACAAAGCTGGTACTTGCCTGGCCTGAAGCTGTGTATCTTCTGCGATCTGACGAGCGCAGGGACATTCAGCTTAGAATAACCGTTGACAGAGTTGCACACTGTCCAATGTCCTTTTGGGATTAGTGATTAATGAGCTAAATTACCCCTAGTTTTGTGAACACACTCTCTATAAATATATAGACAGTCTAAGGGGAAGCACTCGCAGGGGTCAGCACGAGCCAAAAGCATTATCTCTGCCAAAGCGCCATATTGCCCAAGCGCTGGACAGTTAACCAATAACAACCAGCAAATGGGAAAAAGTCAACGGAACCAGGGATTCCCAACCAGTCTCCAAAGCTGGTACTTGCCTGACCTGAAGCTGTGTATCTTCTGCAATCTGACAAGTGCAGGAACATTCAGCTTAGAATAACCGTTGACAGAGTTGTTCACTGTCCAATGTCCTTTTGGGATGGAAATCAAAAGCAACCAGCAAATGGGGAAAAAGTCAACGGAACCAGGGATTCCCAACCAGTCTCCCAAGCTGGTACTTGCCTGGCCTGAAGCTGTGTATCTTCTGCGATCTGACGAGTGCAGGGACATTCAGCTTAGAATAACCATTGACAGAGTTGAACACTGTCCAATGTCCTTTTGGGATGGAAATCAAAAGCAACCAGCAAATGGGAAAAAGTCAATGGAACCAGGGATTCCCAGCCAGTCTCCCAAGCTGGTACTTGCCTGGCCTGAAGCTGTGCATCTTCTGCGATCTGACGAGCGCAGGGACATTCAGCTTAGAATAACCGCTGACAGAGTTGCTCATTGTCCAATGTCCTTTTGGGATAAGTGATTAATTGATTAATGAGCTAAATTACCCCTAGTTTTGTGAACACACTCTCTATAAATATAGAGACAGTCTAAGGGGAAGCACTCGCAGGGGTTAGCACAAGCCAAAAGCACCATCAGATGACGATTCCACCAGGCGCCCAGCAGAGGGCGCTGTGGGGAATCGTGACCTGTGTGAGCCGTCCTGACGCTCCGAAGACCTGCCGGGGAGCATGTAAGTATGTATGTGTGTTTGTATGTCTATATGTGTGTGTATGTTTATGTGTATGTATATGTATGTACTGTGTGACATGTGTGGGGC